>JAXGGA010010360.1:0-47269 GCA_038373865.1 Uloborus plumipes | reverse complement strand
GAACCCCCTCCTGAACCCCGAAAGGACGGGCCTGTTCAAGTTATTCATTTAAATACGTGTGAGGGGATAAATATCTGGGATGTGCTTGGGGGACATTCAAGTATAGACTCCTGTTGGGATTAATCACGAATAAGTGACTTAAATAAAGAAGGGAAAAGTAAAGAAATGGTAAATTTATTCACCTTTAATCTGTTTGTAAAGAATAATAAAATGACAGATTGTGCATTTAGAAAATGTCACTCAATGCTTTTTTGGCAAAGAAAATACAAAGATTTCGTAAATAAATATTATTGTTAAAAAGATAACATCAGGTTTAAAAGTATTTATTATCACATACAGTGCTGGATACAAAACACAGAGTACGAAAAATCCTTGCTCTTTATTTCTTTGACAGCAAACTTATTTTACTCTTGAGCACATAAACGATATTTTCAAACTTTTCAAGCATCATAACGGAAATTGTCAGATCGAAAACCAGTCGGATCGTAAGAAGAAGAGAGGACAAACTGTATTTTAACAGCCTGATGTTCAGTGAAGTCGTAATGTTCAGAAGCGCAATAAAGTTATCTTTCGGAGAAAAAAAATAAAACGCGAAGATAGAGGACAAAAAACACAAGGAGTGACGGAAGGAAAGAACATACCAAAGAAAAGAGGAATAGAAACAGAATGGTTGATAAAAGAGAACACAAGGCAAAGCTGGTCACAAAATCTATGACCATTGAGACTTAGGGACTGGGAAAGAGCTAATGATCTTTGTTTCGAAAACGTTAGGGCTTGATGTTTTTTTTTTTTTTTTTTTTTTTTTTTTAATTTTACGCTAATTTTAAAAAGAAAAATATTTTGATACCTAATGTTTTCGTGAAATCAATTTACAAATTAATCAAAGTGTGAGCAATGTAAATTGTATTTTTTTCAGATAGTGTACTTTATAAGAATGCAAAAATAAAAACAAAAGGAAATTGCAAATAAATTCTGTTTCCAATGAGACTATTAAAAAAATACTTATATACAAACTACACTCTTGACTGAATTACTTGTGGAATACTAGAATCCTGCGCAAATAATAATGTTGATACGTATCTATCATTCACAGGTGGGGTATTGTGTTTATTAATAAAATACAGTCATTAACTCCAATTGCACTTTATTTTAATAAAAGATTTTTTTAATAATTAATTTCAAAAATGAAGGTAGGGGAAAATCGCAGTACTAAGGAAAACGTGGAACATGGCATTACATACACAAAACCTATTCAGTGCAAATCATATGTATTTTTAATTATTTTTAATTGCTTTTATGCGTTACCCCAAATGTATATGAATATGCAATACACCACCAACTTATTTATTTCATCCATGGACTGCAATTTCGCTATTGGCACTCTTCAGCATGGAATAGGAATTAAACGAGTTGATGGCAGAAATACTTACTGCTTTGTAAATGAATATGTTCAGAATGAATCTACCTTTAGAATTTAGTCGAAATTATACATAAAGACTTTTTTGGTTCTATAATGATGAAAGTCAAAAAATTAAATGGACAAAAACAAAAGTTCAGACGAATAAAAGCTGTAAATAACAAATTTTAACTCTTCCTATACTATTTCTTACTAAAAAATACCAACATAGTTTATAATCCACTAAAACATATGATACCTAATAATTAGCAGTTGAAATGTTTTTATTTAACCATTATTAGGAAGATTAATAACAACAAAATAAAACCAGTAATTAGTAAAAATATAAGATGTGTTCATTAAAAACTGGAAAAAAATTAAGGAGTTAATGCGTAAAAACTTAAAGGATGCAAAACATGAGCAAATTTAGAGTACGTCTTCTGCTTTAATTTCTGTCAATTACGCTAATAACTTGAGTTGACTTTAATTTTGTGAGAGAACGTAGAACATATCCAAGAATTCGAGTAGATATTTCCACTTCATAATAAATTCCTTCAACAACATCGTAAGAACCTGCTCCGTACAAGGAACAGGATAACTAAAAGTTATGAGGATCAGCATAAAAAGATCATAAATGTAATTTTCCTCTGTGTGTCGTTGGCAGCCTAAATTAGCGTTACATTTACACAGGCTCTCGTCCTACAGATCAGTACACACTGAAAATAAAGGTCGAACAACTTGGCTTCCGAGTTGCGTGTTGGGGAAATTTAATGCGGGGACCTTTATTTGGGGCCGGAGTTATCTCCGAAGCTATAACTAGCTGCGATTCATTGAATTTAACGGGTATTTTATGCGGCTTCTCTGGTCGCTTCTTGCCCTAACTGAATTAACTCTTGTTAACTCCTACGGAAGCAAATGAGAAGAAAAAATGAAAAATCCTTGATCTTCAAGATAAATTCTGCATTTCCTCTCAGGAATTTTCCTCCGGGGTATTCAGGTGATTAGTAGCTCAGTAGTTTGACAAAAAGTTTACTTTCAAGTGCAGCTTTATATATATATATATATGTGTGTGTGTGTGTGTGTGTGTGTGTGTGTGTGTGTGTGTGTGTGTGTGTGTGTGTAATACTGCAAAAAATAAATTGTTGTTTTTACAGTATAATAATGAAAGCAGAGGTTTCAGCTTAAAACTAAAAGCGGAGTAATAAACTGTAAAACCAGCTATTTTACAGTTTATTACTGTAAAATTAAGAATTCTGCAATTTATTGCCATAAAATTAGCTGCATTATACTATAAAAACAACAGTGTGATACTGGCGGCAGAGGTTATAGTTTAAAACTAAAATGCACAGTAGTAAACTGGAAAACTAGCAATTTTAGTTTATTATTGTTAACTAGCAATTTTACAGTTTACTGCTGTGAAATTAGCAATTTTGCAGTTTATTACTGCGAAAAATACCGTTTAATACTGGCAGCAGAGGTTCCAGTTTTAACTAGTAATTTTCCAGTTTACTTCTTTAAAAGTAAGCAGTTTTAGTTTGATAGTGTAAAAATACTATAAAATACGCTGTATTTTACTGTAAAAGCAACATTAATTTTTACAGTGTACACACACACATATATATACATGGTGTGTGCGTTTCTGTGTAAAATCTGCAGCAAAAACTCTTCATTTGGTACAGATGAAGTAAAGAACCACAAAACATACTGTTTTAAGAAATTTTAATGGCACCTGATCATTCTGGTGAAAACGATACAAGTCATGTCTGAAACTTTGGAATTTTCTTAAATAAGATTTAGTAATTGTCACCAGTTAATCACACCTTTTATCAGTTCTCCATTTAATTGCGTCTAATGAACATTCCTAATTTATAAAGTGTTCAAAAATATTTTTTTAGAGAAAGACTGAGATTGTGACGCAATCTAGACTTAAATCATTAGAATTAAAAATGAGATTAAAAATTGTTCTGAAATGCCACAATACTATAAAACATCATGTTTTATAATATATCGCTCACAAAACAATTAAGTAATAACTTAATTTAAGAAGCACAAAATCTTCTCTTTTTTTTTCATTAACGTCCCAGCTCTTTTCAGTTCCACTCTGAAACAGAAATTTGGAGGAAAATAAAACAACAAAATTAAACATCGCAATATTTTTCGGTAGACTTAAAAGTAAACTTTCGGTGCTAAGTTAGCTAAGAAACAAGAAAGTAAAGCATACGGCCGTCGACTAGACGGCTTTAACATCCACCTAACGTTTTCATAAAGTCTTGATTCATTCCTGTTCCGTTTTGCTGAAAGTGTATCGCTTATACTTTGCGAAAATCGGTTCTACGTCGTTTTTTCCTTCCTAAAGTTCAAAATTTTCTTTTTACCTTCCTTTTGTCCGTTTCTAGCGAGGATAGAATTCCCTCAGGTATGGGCGAAATGCCACCTCTTTCCTTTAAAGAACAATAAAATGTAATAATTACCTTAAAGTTTAATTTTGTTTTTCAAAACTCAAAGGAAAAAACACTGCATGGACTCAATTCAATTCATTTTATGATAAGCTATGGTCAGGAAGTTAGTTTGCACATCAGACAAAAATAAAATAATTGTTTGAAATTAAATAGCTATAAACATTTAATCTCATAATATAATTTCATTAATATTGAAAATAAGTACTCAGGAAATGCAATAAAGGTATTATTAATTTATTTTAATTTTGTTTAAGAAAACAGTTATTGATTTTGGATCAGAACTAGTATAGAACAGTTTATTCCAGTTACATATCATTGTACATGAACCTTAAAACTGATTTTTTAATCTAAGAATTGCATTACTGGTTAAAATTGTGCAAATAAAAGTGATGTTTCTATTATACGTCGTTTTCATCTATGCATCGGTTCACTCCGGTCCCTTAAACGATGACGATGTATAATTTATCGTTCTTTAAATTCCATAAAAGACAAATAATCTTAAATTTGCAGAGTTAGACGCAGTTCGAAAATTGTTTTAGAATAATCGCATGCATTACCTTAATTTTACGCCTGCAACTTGTATTTATGGTTTAAATATTTTTTTTTTTCAAAGATCAACTTGTACATCCTGTTACATGAAGTGGTCAAAATATGTAAAAATCCTTTAGAAATTCCGTATGTTCCAATGGCAAATTCCATCGTTATGGAAGAAAAAATCAAACACACTGTAATTAACACGCACAAATACAAAATTGCAATTAAAATCGATAAAATCTACAAAAAAAAAACAACTTTTGTAAAATTCGATTTTATTTATGCCATCGTAAATGTTGGTTCATATTCCTTGGTTACAAAAACTAACAAACCTCTTTAAAGCTTTATTGTTACGTCCGTAGAGGGTGGAATTGTTAAACATATTTGAAACTTTTGGTATTTGGCAAATAGTAATAAATACACATAAATATGTGACTAAAATTGTGTTATTTGATAAACAACGTTCAAACGCATTGAACTTTATCTGTACCGAGCTGGACACCTTGTCTAGTACTCAGAGAAGTCTAACTGCAGATGGGGAAGTTCCGGGTTCAAATTAGGCTCGGACATGGATGGACTTTCTCTTTTGTCATTGTCCTATTTTTTTATGAATGTTTTGCTGTTTTGTGAATGATTATCTGCTCCATGAGCTGGTCCTGATGGCATTTGTACTGTGGAAGCCTAATTTTACATTAAAATGGAGTGCAATTGGTAAAGTGAAGCAGCGCACGTCAAAATTGCGAGCCTGACTGGCACAGAACCCGGGTGTAGAATGTTTTGAAATTTCTGAGAAAAGTGTTTTATTTTGCTCTGCAGATCTTTCTTTTATAATTATTGATTATACGTTTTCAAAATAATTCATAAGCATATAAAATGTGATTTCACTTCTTTATATTTAGATTAAAACACTTCAGTAAAGTTACAAAATATACTATTGCTTTTGAAACATATGTTGCTTCGATTAGATTTTTAAAAAACTACGATTTGTCTGAAATGTATTTATGTTAAATAAAAAAATCCCCCGTATTTGAAACATTTCCAAATTTCTAAGATAAGTCTTATTTTGCTTGGGAAACCATATTTTTAATAATTATGTATTATATGTTTTCAAGATAATTAATATGCATATAAAATGCAAACATGAAAGGAGGCGAAGATTTCCTCTTTATTTATCAAAGCAGCTAGTGTGGAAAGAGTGGGAAAAAAATCAGCAAAGAATTCGTGTTACACAAATGATACGCAATTATGCTGCTGTAGTGGCAAAGCAATCACGCCAATTTTTCCCCCACAACAAGGATTCTCGGATAACAAGCTTAGCTATTGCTTATTTGTGTTTGATCTCACATGACGTCATGCTTTCCTGAACAGCAAGAGCTCGGATTGGTTCAATTGATTGAGGTTACAAGGTTTTAAGTATTGGGGTAATATCACCTGTGTGTGTTTCATGGTTGATAAAAAGGAAATAAGCAACAAATGAGGATGTTGTGCCTGTCGGGAGTTTGTCTTTAAATAAAATAATTAAAAAGGTATCTGTTTGCCATCCATGTTGCTTTTTCTAACTAGCAAAACTGTTCCTATATTTATGTCTATTATAAAAAGTGAGCTTTGTATGTTAACTTAATCAAAGTAACTCCTTAAAATGTAATTTTGCTTTATGATGCCTCACATATACTGAATTATGTTAACATAATCTAAAAGTATAATCTTTCATACCGTACTCAAAGACTTTTTTTCAATTAGCTTTTAATAGGGGAGATTTTGTAAGAGTATTATGTGACATAATTTATTTTTCGAGTTACTTAATTTAGACTTTACAAGAGTGCAGAAAAAAAATCAATAAATAAATAAAAAAAAAAAAAAACAATAGTATATTAGTTGAGCCATGTACTGAAACATTCAAGTACATTGAAATAGAAAACACTTGATTTTATTTGCATATTTTAAAGTTGCAACATTTCTTCCCGCACCTCCCTCACGTGAGGGAGTTAGAGAAACGTTTTGTATTTTTTGCCCAAAACAAGACATTTTGAGCATTTTGAAATATATCGCCAACCTGATAATACATAGTCATCGTATTTTGTATACAATTTCAAAATGCCTTATTTGAAAGCCGCAATTTCATGCAGTCTTTGGTAATTTCATCAGACTTTTTAAAAGTGGATAGTTCCAGAAGATTTTTGATATTGAAGTCATAAAAGCGAAATTTGTGGCAACATTATGACAGTTTGATGAAAAGCTAGTGTCGTATCTTGTGGTTTTCTTATGGCTGGAGAGGTTAAAGATAGTTTATACAAAAAATAAATAAGACCGATTTACTTCAAAATCAGCCCAATATTGAATTTTCACCAATTTTTATATGTAAATAACACTGGTCGACAGTGGTTCACTAACAACAACCAAATTATTATTTTTATTACGTATTCATATAGTTATTTAAATACCTGCAAGTAAAAAAGTCCCACCACGTCTCAATTTTCCGTAATAAAAAAAATAATTTTTTACTATTTTTTATGATTTTCACACCAAAAGCCTATTTTTGGAGGGAAAAGGAGCAAAATATTGAATCCTAAATTTTTTTGGAGGTGAAGGGAGACTCAAACTCCGAAATCATGACCACCGATAACAAAAAGGGGAGACGAGGGGAGTGTATCCCCTCAAAATATGCAAAAAATCATGAAAAAGTATCTTTTTATTCTGGTTTCTTTAATATGACGTTTTAAATTTTTTTTCTGGTGTAAAATCAGAGTATAAGACCCCCTTCTATTATTCCTATGCCCAAAAAAATTTTCGCGCTGTAAAATAAAATTTAAAAAAAAAAAAGAAAAAAAAAAGATCTTAAGACTGACACACGCTTCATCAGTATCACGCAGTATCAGAGGGGGCGGGGGGGGGAGGCTTTCGGCAAAAAGTGGAGAGTGATGGAGAGGAAAGGGGCTATATTTGGATTTTGGAGATAATTTTACATAAGAACCAGAAAGAATACGCAACCATTCTGAAGACCTGCGATGTGTCTCGTATTTAGCGTGCGACAGTCATAAAATCGGTTTTTAATTTTTTTATTTTTTACAGCGCGAAAATTTTTTCGGACGTAGGAATCATAGGAGGGGGTCCTATCCTCTGATTTTACATCGAATTTTTTTTTTAAAACGTCATTTAAAAAGAACAAGAATTAAAAGATCATTTTTGTTGATTTTTTGCTCATTTTTAGGGGGTACACCCCCCTAAGAACCCCTTCTTTGCTATTAGTGGTCATGATTTTAAACTTTAAGTCTCTCTTGAAACTTCAAAAAAAGTTTGGAGTTAATATTACGATTCTTTCGTCTTGCAAAATGGTGTGTTTTATCTGTTTTTTCAGTTATGTTCAGTACTTTTTAGAAATTCATAACAAAAAAACTGTACGTGCTGCAGCTTTTTTACTATTATTTTTGAATTCTACACTGCAAAATTATTTAAAAACAGTTAATTTCATCTTTGTTAGGGAAAAAAAGTGAAAATTTGTCGACTAGTGTAATCAGAAATTAATGCTAACTTAAAAAAAAAAAAACTAATCTATGCTATACCGTTTTTCTATTCTGGTCATCTGATGTTTTTCAAAAAAAAAAATTTTAGAAACTGATTTTTTCTCTTCTGTAATAGATAATTAAAATTTATAGAGCTGGTTTTCCTACTAAACGCTTTATATAATGCTATTGAAACTTGAAATTAATAGTTATGTTGCAAGGCGGCTTGAACTCATTTATAGCTTATCTGTTGGGATGAAAAATGCTTTATATTTCAAAAGGTTAAGATTGATAGTCAAGTTATACCAAATTTACTGTAGTATGATCATTGATGTAATTTTTAGATATCCTTGTCCGAACATCCCAAACTATTGTCTGGAACTCGGTCTTGATATCTACCTGCTAATGTTCGTTTCTTTTACCTTTTCATTCTCGCAATACTCTTTGCTTACGTTTGTTTTTAGATATCTTAAGTCCAGTTTCTACTAAGTGAAAATTACCATTAATCAATTTCTTTAGATTTTTCCAGTTTTATTAAATCAGTTGCATTATGCAAGCTTTGAAGTATCGTTTTATATATTTGAAACACATTAGCTATACATTTGGACGACGTAGACTATGTCTAAATGGACAGGAATTTTTTTTGAAGCATTCAGGAATTATTTTATATTGCTCAATGTCGTAAGAAAAGAGGTTAGTCTTCATGAGAGAACAAAAGTAATGTATTAGAAGTACTTTTTTATTGATAAAAATATTTCTTAATGATTATTATTGAAACGTGTAAGAAATAATGGAATCATCCTGATTTTGTGCAAATTTAAAAGTATTTATTTTTGTTAACCCTTTGAAAGATACTGTTCTAATGATTTTTCTGAGCATGAATAGCCTACAGAATATTATTACATATAACGAAAAGTATGCGGTTGTTGGTGAAACCCCCCCCCCCGGTGTAATGATACACTTTTCTACTATAAATTCACCTATCTTTACTACATATGTATTTAGCCATAACAGATAACTAAATACCTTGATAGTTTATGTCTTACCAATCAACAAATTGATGCTTATCAGTTCCTTATAATTCATTCTTTTTGTAATATTTTTAGTAAAAAATGTCAAAATATAAGTACATTTTCATCAGATGCGTTTTCTGTCTGTAATACATGTCCACTCACGTAAGTGCAATATTATATGATTACGAAAGATGAATGTATACGATAACATTAATCCGAATGATTTTTGAGGAAGCTTAATCTTTAATATCTAATCTGCTTTAGACCCAGGAATCCCCCCCCTCTGTCTTTGTATAATATGAACGAAGATTACTAAAAACTGTATTGAGCTAAACTGTTATACATATTCGGTATAGACAATAAGATAAATCATTTCCTTATAAAAAAAATAACTTTCGATATAAAACATGTATAACAAAAATAAAGCATATATTCCTTTAAAAACGATAAAGTGTTTTTTAGTTAAAGCTTATACATTGATTCAAAGACGTAAGCCGTTACATTTAACCAAACCTCGTTTCTAATCGTATGTAGTATGTTTGACATTTATAGCTCTGACATTGTTCAAGTTTGCTTTGTTTTATCCAACTTCGTTTTATCGAAAACAAAATGAAACAGATTAACAGGTCAAGACTTAGCAAGTTTAAAAATTGGCACGTGTTACTACAGTGTTATGGCAGTAATCAAAAGACTTTTCTGGCGTGTAGTAAATCAATCGCGTTTCAATTTTTATCACTACTTGAATTTTGAATCTTGAAAACTTAAAATGTTATCTACAACAAATTAAAAAAAATGCGAATGTAAACTTTTTCAACTGATACAGTAACTAAAGACTATAATGCAATTAGGTGGCTAATGATTAAATACTTTGGAGAAGATATAGTTAGATAATCATCAATGTTAGTTATACAACTCATTTTACAAGAACTGCTGTCAGTTGCTGAAAATTAAACATTATTAATTGATTCTCCGATGCGTGCTCAGAAGACATTTAATGTCATCAAAATATTACTGTTAGCAGATCTCCAAGGAATATTGACAAGTATTTAGGAAAACTTGGAAATGAAAAACGTGGCACTCTTGATATTACTGCAATCTGATACCTGCGTACCACTACACTAAAAAATGAATGTTGTTTTTACAGTATAATACAGCTAATGTTATAGTAATGAACTAAAAATTGCAATTTTACAGTAAAGAACTGTAAAATTGCTAACTTTACAGAAGCTTAGCTGTAAAATTGCCAGTATTATACTGTTATTTTTACAGTGTAATAGAGCTAAATTTTACGGCAATAAACTATAAAATTGCTAACTTTACAGTAAGAAACTAGGGATGCACCGATAAGCAAATTGGCCGATTACCGATTACCGATTAATCGGCTGAGCTGATTAATGATAAGGATAATTGTTTTTCTACTACCAATTTTACCATCACTGTTTTTAACTCCTTTACAATTCCAAGTTTAGAAATAGTAAGTAATTTTTTTGGGGGAGAAGATTTTTTTCCATTTTCCTAGTTTTCACAAAATAATTTCAATATTTTATCAAATTTCTTAGAACCATTTTTCATATTAGTGTCAATAATATTATTAACGTACTGTTAGTTATGTTAATTGGAAATAAAAATGTATAAAAAAAGGAGGGTTGGGGGAGTCACTGTGGTGAACAGTGACAGTCAGTTGTGGTGAACACTTCAATTTAGGAGTACTTTTAATTCATATATTTTAGTAATCAGTAGCAATTTAATTCAATACTTTTATTCTTTGAAAATTAGAGGTTATCTGAACTATCGCCACATGAAAAATGTTGCATCATTGTTCTATGTATATTTATTCAAAGTAGGAGAATTCATTAAACAAAAACTTTATATCAACTGTGAGGATTATTATTACTGTTAATTAAATTATTCATCATAGTTTCCTAGTGAAAGTATACTTTAAGAATAATATCTGAAAAATATTTTTCAGCCGATTAATTGGCCCAATTTTGCCGATTATTAATAATCGTCAAATTGACCGATTATGACCGATTAATCGGTACCGCCGATTAATCGGTGCATCCTTATAAGAAACTGCAAAATTGCTAGTCTAGAAGGGCTGTTACTCTGACAATCCTTCCTCTTCAGAACTTACCTTTTCAGAACACCAATCTATTGTAAATTCTGAGAATTTAGAGGAGTTCAAGATCCCTCCCTACCATGAGTGGTACGCTGGCAAAGAGACTAGCTCTTCATTCGCCCTAAATTGTGACAGATCATCGAAAACTGCAATTTCTAGATTAGCAATCGGGCACACGAAAAGTCTCTCATTCATTGAGGGCAGGAACGTCTTCGACATCTGCTCTAAATGCAATACCCAGCAGGCTTCTCCAGAGCACATCCTGGACTGTCTCGGACTTTGCAAAGAAGATATCTTTGATTCAACTCTTCTTGTCCTCGATTTCCTCCGGGTCAATGGTCTGATGGACCTGGTCTGACTTCGTCAGACATTTGGAGGATTAGTCTCAACTCAACTCAACAGTTTATTACTGTGCATTTTACTGTTTTAAATTGGAACTTCGACCTCCATTATTATACTGCAAAAACAACAGTTCATTTTTTGCAGAGTATTGTAGTAGATCAGTTACTTTAGCCACGTTTCTATTTTTCAATCGTACTATTTTGACAAAATAATATAAAGTAAATATTTAACTTTCTGAAGTTGCCACGGATGGAATTTCAGATTTTTTATGTCTCACGTTTAAAAGAGTCAAACTGAATTAAAAAAAAAAATACTGTCAAAATAGTAAATCGATTGATATTGACAAATATCTCCTGGACACATAAATATTTTGCATCTGAGCAATTAATACCGAGCATAAATCAGGAAAACAAAATAATGCGGTAAATATATTGCACGTTTTGCATCTCATTAAAATTAGCAGGAAATTTAAACGCAGAACTAATCTATGGAATGTTATTCAATGAAAATCAACGTCACTAAAAATCAACGACACTGAAAATCAACGACATTATTTTTACAGATCCTGTAATTATTTCGATTACAGATGTATTTTGAGAGGTTCATTTTAACAACAAAGAGTTATATTTATTAATTTTCAAAAATGTTTTTTTTAATCACGTATCTGAGAAGCAAACATTTGTTCTGTGATAAAATCCTAAAAAATTAACTACTTTTTGTTACATTGTGAGTTGTAATATTGTATTAATATTGATAATAAATTCCAGAATAAGCGGAGTTCCACCTGCGTTGTTTAAGAACAAGAAAGTATCTTTACAAATATAGTGGAAATAAAGTAAAGCTAAAGCGCTTCGTATGCCCGGGGTAAAAAAGAAACTCTCTTGCTTGCTATAAAATCACGTGACCAAGCGAGCCAATTAATGTCACCAAAGTGCGAGATAAGCGGTTTCAGAAGAGGACACTTGAAATCTTCAGACATTGATACTTTAGCTGGCCGAGATCGCTCTTAAAAGAAATTTCTTCGTTTTTATCTCTGAGCAATTACAGCCTTTCGAAGTGACTCTTTAATAAAGGAACTCACCTAAAGTTTTTAAAGCTCTCCTTTGATCTAAATCCTCTTACTTTCTTGCGCTGTAATTTTATCCCTTTTCGGTTGAAAACAGCAAAATAATGATAATTTGGACATGTATGTCTCCCTTATATATATATATATATATATATATATATATATATATATATATATATATATATATATATATATATATATTGGCGGAAAAAAATCCCAACACCAAGAAAAAATTACTGTAGAGTAATGAAATTTGGGTAATGCAATTGTCTAGTTAACATGTTTAATTGATTAAATGTACAAGATCACTGGCTAATTTGAGCTCAAGAAAATTCTGAGCAAATGTGAAATTATGTTACTTTAATTACCGGTGTAACCTCCAGAATTTTTAAGGCAAGCCCGCAAACGTGCATGCATTGTATCATACCAGTGCCGAATGTCAATTTGTGGTATGTAGTGCCATGCTTGTTGCACTTGTTGTGTCAATACTAGGACAGTCATTGCTGACTGTGGATGATGCTGGAGTTGCCGTTCAAAATTACCCCATACGTGATCAATTGGAGGCAGAACTGGGGATCTTGCAGATCATGGTAGCATGTCAACACTCTGTAGAGCCCTTTGCGTTACAGCAGCGGTGTGAGGGCGAACGTTATCCTGCTGGAAAACTCCCTCTTGAACGCTGCTCATGAAGAACTGTACTACAGGTAGTTTCCAGATTGACGACAATTTTAGTCAGTGTGTTTGGGATAACCACAAAAGTGTTCCTGCTGTCATAGGAAATGACTAAAGGTGCAGGTCCCGTGTGTTTTGGCCGCAAACAGCTAGGATGCAGGCGATCCCCTGGCCTCTTTGTGACCAACATACAGCCATCCCTGGCACCAAGACGGAATCTATTTTCATCAGAAATTACAACAGATCTCCACTCCGACTTCCAGTGAGCTCCATCTTGACACCACTGCCGTCCGGCAATTTTTTGCAGTCAATGGAATAACGACTACAGGCTACCTGGCTCGGAGCTGTCCTTGAAGTAAGCGATTTCTCACCGTTCTTTGGGTCACGGCGGTACCAACTGCAGCTCGAATGTCAGCCGCAGATGCAGTACGATGCGCCACAGCCGTACTCATGATTTGGCGATCTTCCTTCTCAGGCGTGCCACGTGGAAGCTCGGAACTCGATCTTCTTGAGGTAGTACCATCCCTTGACCATAGCTTCGAATAATCATGCACGGTGGAAACATTCACACCAAGTCTTTCTGCAATATCGCGAAATGAAAATCCACCTTCTCGTAGCCAAATTCTACGACCTCGTTTCAACTCGGTGAGCTGTTGATAATGGCTTCTCCGTCTTCTTAAAGGCATTCCTAGCTAACATGAACGCAATGCGTCAAATTTCACGGAAAAGTAATACTCACGAGCTTTACAACACGCTTTTAAAACAACACTCTTTTGCATGTTCTGAGTGACGCCAGCTGCGCCACACTCATGCGCGGAGCGCGAAATTTCAATCGATGTCATCTATCAGTTGTATAAACACTGACATCTTCAGTGGTTGAGTTTGGCGTGACTGAATCACACCAAACTGAACCACTGATGAAGATGATATCAGCTTCAGAAATTGACGAAACGTCTGGATTTTCTTTTCCAGTCCGACTACGGCCAATAAGCCCGGAAATGCTATGCCTTCATGTGAAATATAGTAATTTAAAATCAACTCAAATCGCATAAAATCATTTTTTTTTATTTATTAAATATATATTTTTTATTTTAATCTTTTAAGTATTTTCTAAAACACCAACAAGACAAGATTTTTTTTAACTTATTAATTAACTCACACTTTTTACTGTAAATTTAAGGAAGCTCGTTATAGTGGTAGGTTGTAACGTAAAAGCCAGAAATTGAACTTTATACTTGGGAGAACAAAACTTCCACACAAGTAGCAAAATGTGTTAGATCCGTTAAATCTCTAATCGATACAATGGCACAATCGATGAATCCCATCAAATGTACACTTTTCTAAGAATTTATTACTTTTAACTTAAGCTATTGGTTTCCTCTTTCACTTTCCTTACTACTTTGTTCGATTCTTTATTTTTGATTTCTTTTATCCTCATGTAAGGTACAAAGAAATATTATGCACTCTTAATTAAATTTGAATTCGAAAAGATGCTCCTGGAGAACAATCTTTCCTATCTTCAAAACTTTACTGAGCAATTGTAGTCTGTTGATAGCACATTATTTAATTGCAAATTCAATTGAGCGTTATTTTTTATTTCTCTCTTTGTACGTTACTTACAGTTTAATTTCATACATAATACATGTATGTGAACGTACTAATTTTTCGGAATCGTAGTTTAGGTCAGGAGTTAGAAATGGTTGATTATACTTTAACCCATTATGGCCTTAATCGAAATTATTAAAATGTTTTAGCTAATTATCTTCATACTGGGGCTAAATGAACTGGAAAAATAATAAAAAAGTTCCCACATTGAAAATTAATTTATTTTTCAACTTTATATTACCGTCATGTATATTAGGTACGAGAGGGTACAGTTTTTTTTCAATCTTTTCCAACTTTTAGATGTTTTAAAATTATTAATTCTTGTACCAAATGTGCATGTTTTAAGACTTAATGGAAGTAAAAATGCATGTGGCAATGCCTAATCATAAAAACATGTGATTTGAAAATAATTTTGACTATCTTAAATACTTAGAATAATACTTCAAAACTAAAAATGTACGATAAAAAGCATGAATTGGATTATTACTGTAAAATAATGGTGAAAATGCGTCCTAAACATTTTGTGGGGATCCAAATTTTCGCTAAAACATACTAAAATGTATAACCAAGTTATGACTAAAAAAGACGCGTGTGAAATTTCCCTCTCTCCCTCCTTGCATTTTTCATCTAAACTATTCGGTATGAAACATTTCAAAGAATTTATCATGTAATCAAGCTTATTGATATATCTAGTAGATTTTTACCGCAATAAGATCGTCATATTATTTTCGTGCTTGCCATAACTAGGCGATCCTTCCCATCATACCTGATATCATTTGAAACGTTTGACATCTTTATCTTTTAAATCGCAAAAGGTCTATTCAATTTTTGTCAGAAACTTCTGCAGCTACTTTTTGCATAGAAGCATCTAAGCCGAACAAAATTATGGCCGCCTTCTTTTACCATTCCTTTTATTTAATGTTTCTCACGTCTTCAAGGGAACAACATTCAATTATGTTTGCCCGTACGCTTCCAGTCATCATCCTTTTTACAGCGAACTTAGCTATCAAAGCCTATGAAATTAAAAGATTTTATAAATAAAGAAATTAATTTGAATTTTGACATTTTAAACGTAAATTAGATTTTTTGCAATCACGAATTGCGCTAGGTGTGAGTGTACAATAGGGTGGGGCGAAAAATAAAAATTTTTTCAGATCAACTTCTAATAGCTGCCAAAAGTTGTCTTTGGTGATAGTTAGCTTTTGTGCAAATTTTGAGAAAAATCGGTTAGTATCTTCAGGGGGCGCTGCGATCGCAAAGTTTTACCATAGCTTTTATATGGATTTTATGGTTTAAATTTGAAAATTAATGCCGTTAGCTAATCTCATTGCATTTTTTTACTCATAAGATATATTCATGCATTTACAGTATATAAAATAACTCACAAAAAGTAATTTATATGATATATTTATATTTCAAACATCTTAAAAAGAAACAAAACAGTGAAAAATAGTGATTTTTAGGACAATATTACGTAAAAACTGAATTTTTTTACAAAATGTGACATAAAAATTATGAAACTGCAAACATATGACAACATTAAACAGCATTACTTAAAAATAAATGAAATATGTTTTTAAAAATTTGTACAAATGTACAAAACGTACATGATACGAAAATATTATGTGCCACAGTTTCAGCTTTCACAAAAAATGTTTTTTATTTTCAAAGAAAGGGCCTTTAACCGTGCACGAACGAAACCATCCCTCGTTTATATTCCACTTAATGGTCAGTGATGCATCCATTACCAACTTGACGCTGTGTTCCACGGATTGAATATGACAAATAAATGTCCACACGTTTCAAAGAAAATGGGAAACATCTTCGGTTTTTACCGTGTAACTTGTCTTCAGATGACATCATTATTATAGGAGGCTCTGTTATAAGCACGTTTTCAAACTGCCAATTTATCAAGTCTGCATAGTCGGAAGAAAAGTTAATCTCAAAAATGATAAAAGTGTGGATGTCATTACTATACAGAGAATCAGAGAATTGGTGCTTTTTACTCTTAAAATTTGACGAATAACTAACGTCGTACATACCTTCGATTATCATTTAACATTACCAGCAAAATATTATTAGTATATACAAAAAAAAAAGGTATTCTCTGAATAACTGGCTCGATGACATGTAACAGGACGTCTGGTAAATAATGCTACTGGTATAATAACTTACCACAAGTTTCGTGCACCATCCTTGCATGATGAGTTGCACTTAATGAGAAACCAGCAAGGTGCACATTTAACAATGACTGAAACTATTCTTTTTAAGTTTGCTGTCGGATATTCTGTGCCGATGTTTAAGCGTAAATTTTATTGACTGTCATGAGCCATCTAGAATGACTCCAGGAACTAGGTACTGTTTCAGAAAGATGTATGGAGCGGTTGGTCACTAATAAAGGCTTCAAATATTTCCAGTAAATATTTCTGGTCTGATCTTAGGTCAGCTCTGTCGATAGTTGGCATGTTTTGCATACTGTGCTTAACTGCCTCATATTTCACTATAGTTAGGGATTTGCAGCCTGTCAACATTTTGCCAATAGAGCTGCTGAACCCACGGGGACCAGTTGTTCATCCATCTGAGTATTCTACTAAGTGGAGAAGAAGCAATTCATGAAGCTGACCATGAAGCATGCCATGAAGCTGACAAATTAACCGCTGCAATGGCCTATTAAAAATGTTTCAAGACGTTATATTTAACCACCTTTGCTAATAACAGAACCTCCCATAACAATGATATCATCTGAAGATGAGCTACATGACTTGAAAACCGGAGATATAACCCATTTTCTTCGATACATGTGAACATTTACTATTGATACTCAATCCGTGAAATCTAGCGTAAAGTTGGTGACGGATGCATCACTGACCATGACCACCAAGTGGAATAGAAAGGAGGGATGGTTTCGTTCGTGCACGTTTAAAGGCTCGAAAGGAACTACCTTTCTTTGAAAATAAAAAAGATTTTTTGTGAAAGCTCAAACTGCGACACATAAAATTTTCGTATCATGTACGTTTTGCACATTTGAACATATTTTCAAAAACATATTTCATTTATTTTTAAGTAATGCTGTTAAATGTTGTCATGTGTTTGCGTTTTATAATTTGTATGTCCCATTTTGTAAAAAAAAAATCAGTTTTTACTTAATATTGTCCTAAAAATTACTATTTTTCACTGTTTTGTCTCTTTTTAAGATGCTTGAAATATAAATATATCATGTAAAATCATTTGTGTGAGTTATTTCTTATGCTTTGAATGCATGAATATATCTTATGAGTAAAAAAATGCAATGAGATAAGCTAACGGCATTGTTTTTCATACTTTAACCATAAAATCCCTATAAAAGTTATGGTAAAACTTTGCAATCGCAGCGCCCCCTGAAGATATGAACCGTTTTTTCCCAAAATTTGCACAAAAGCTAACTATCACCAAAGACAACTTTTGGCAGCTATTAGAAGTTGATCTGAAATTTTTTTTATTTTTCGCCCCACCCTAGTGTACAAGTATGTGTGTGTGTGTGTGTGCTGACCTGTGTGTGTGTTGGCTTGTGTTTGTGTGTTGGCTTGTGTGTGTGTGTTGGCTTGTGTGTGTGTGTATTGGCTTGTGTGTGTGTGTGTGTTGGCTTGTGTGTGTGTTGGCCTGTGTGTGTGTTGGCATGTGTGTATGTGTGCAGGCATGTGTATGTGTGCGTGCAGGACATGATCGCCACCCACAAGAGAGTTGATGTCCGATTACATGCAACCACTCAGAGGAGCAAGGGCCGGTGGACCACCGAGGAGGAGAAGCACCGCTACCCACTCGGGAGACTGCTCTGAGTCCAATCTGAAAGAGGAACCACATCGGCAAACACGGCCGAAAATGAAAATATATAGTAATTCGTCATTGTTCATAGAAAATAAATAAAAAAAAACCCCTACCGTTTATTTCCATGTAGCTACAAAAAGAGAGTACCCTAACAAAACCTCCCATTATGATTCCATATTCTTTTAAAACAGTTCATACGCCCATAAATATGGTTTAAATGACATTCTTAAAAGTACACACTTAACTATGAAGCTCTTTCTTAATTAGTAATTATTATTGGAATATTAAAATATATAATAAAAGTTAAACTTTAGTAGTAACTACATCCTATACTAAATTCATTACTCACTGAGAATAAATAATATTTCGCCATTACAACAACAAAAATATCAAATTCTGAGAAAAGCTATGCTGTTTTGCATTTAAATTAGTTTGTATAAAAATTATATTACTTAAACCTATTTGATTTTTAAAGACACATTAACTAAATTTTATGATTGTAGAACTTCATGAATGATGAGAGAACTATGCTTTGATGAATTGACAGAAGCGTGAAAAACCTGTATCCATTCGTGTCTAGCGTTCTGTATATAGGGCGCAGCAAAACAGTTTAAATAACAACAATAAAATTTTACTTAAAACTTTTTAGGAAAACGTGTTTTAGAAAAGGAAATTAACTAAAATAAGTGCATAAAAAGTTTTCATAATATTGAAATTTTGAAATTTGAACTTACATTTTATGTTTGATTATGCTGAAAAGCAGAAAAATCAGAGTTAAGTATAATTACTTAATTTAAGAGGTAAGAATACAAAGTGAAATATAATTCAGTGCTACTATCTCGTATATAATAATAACTTCATTATTTTACTTTGGCAATCTGTTATTTGGTTTGACATAGAATATTATTATAGAAATTTTTAAATAAATTTTTGAGCGTCCTTTTATGGCACCCCCCTCGGCACAAATACGTAAATGTTATCTATTGAAGATTTTTCCCGGGGGGGAGGCTCAAAAACGAACTCAATCATTTAAATATGTCTAAAACAACTGACTGAGTTCTAGCTAACGATTAAACACAATTTTGAACTAATTAGAAGGCGTAAAATATCACTGGGAGTTAACTCATTCACATTACATATTTGTATAATTGAAATACTTGCATTCTGATCTCAAAAACGCATTAAGAGATTGAGGTTTAATTTTTGTCGTACCTCTCAATAGTATGTAAAATCAATCCCAACACTAAAGAATTATTTACATTATTTGTCATCAACATATTAATGCATAGGCACAAACACATACATACAGATGTTTATATAGGAAAGAAGGGCACATGTGAATATTGTGTATTTTACCAACATAGCTTGAAGTAAATTCTCTTGAAACATTCTCAAGAGAAAAGAAAGAAAAATTAAAGTGATGGTGAAATTGTTAATATTAAAAAAAATATCCTGTTTACTAATTGGCTTAGCCGATTAATTGGCAGATTATTAAGAGCCGATTAGTCGGCTGATTATTAACAGCCGATCTGCCAATTTGTAATCTGCCAATTTGTTTATTGGCTCATCCGTATTTATTTGAATCCACTATTAAGCTAAGTTTGTTGTTTTTCCGAGTAAAACCCTGCTCGTATATGCAATGTGCAAATATAAATACAATTTTAATACTCTACAGGCCCGTCATTTGGGGGGGGGGGGCAGGGGGGCTCAATTCCCCCCCCCTGACTTTGAGAAATCAATGTATTTACATATAAGTGGGCGTGGTTATTGTTATATTCTGGTGAACTTTTATTGTGTTTTTACCTTTTGCCGCCCCCCCCTGGTAAAACTTGAAATGACGTCCCTGTACTCTACCCTTATGTGCGTTGGCTCCACTCAAAGCGAAACCAGATTAAATAAGGCGCGGAAATGTCCCCGCTTCCCAACAGAGGGCGGTGAGAACTCCTTCCCTGATTAAAGCCCTCCACGTAAGGTAGTATTGCAGACTATCCTCGCCACGCTGAGTGGTCGGTTAGTCCTTTCGGAAGCATTGACTTCTTGTCTTAACTTAGCCGGACAGTCCGGATCTTTTCAAACTTGGAAAGCGTCAAAAGTTTGAGTTCCGAAACTTTTTGCTGTCGCTCTTCGTGGAGTTTCTTGTGAAAGGGCAGCTGAAAGTTTTACACATATGCATTTTTCTTGCTGAGATATTGGATTTTTAAACTGCATAGTATTTGTGTGAACGGGATAATTCGGTAAACAGACGTTTTGAAAAAAGCATGCGGTAAAGTTTTTGCGGACACTGTTAATTGCTTTTGTGGCAATATTCAAACTTATCAAGTAATTTGAGCAGCACATATAAACGGCTTGCAAATGAAGAAAAGTGAATTTTACCTGTCTTTTATGCTGTGGTATGTTTTCTTCCAAATTGATGGTAAGTACATTTCACTTATTTCGCATTGGTTTTTGAGTACGCAAAGCTATGTTTTTACTCAAAATTTTCCTTAGAGGTTTTTTTAGAAATGGTATTTTAAATATCAGCTTGTATGGTTTTTGCAATACCTGTCGACTATTGATACGTAATGCTAATTTTGCTCATTTAAATTTGAACAAATGAGTAAATTCGCGTTCATGTTTTTTAAATTACTCTTCTTAATGAAAGTATATTTTATGCTATATATAAAACATTTTATATGATCTTTGTATGTGTCTTACAACAGTTTTCCTACATGAAGCAAAAATAAACACGTAAGTGCGGGCCATTTTATGCAATTTTGGATTTAAGCAAAGAAGTGTTATAAACTAAACTTGTTGGCTTGTAAAAATTTTAGCTTTTTCATTTGCACATTATTTTACGCAGTCATTTAATTATATATATATATATATATATATATATATATATATATATATATATATATATATATATATATATATATATATATATATATAAGTTTAAATAAGTATTTATGTATAGATATAAACATAATCAGTTTTTTACAAGATGTATACTTTCTCTGTCTTTTTTTTTTCCTTTCAGCGTTGTAAAATATTTCGTCTTTAATGGTCATTTTATTTTATTTAAAAGTAAGATTTTATTTAAAAAAATCGTATCAATGATGTATTTGTAATTAATCTTTTAATATTGTTTAACCGAATTCTAAAAATAAGAAAAAAAAAGGTCCACAAAAACGAAAATTTTGTCGTTACGTTGTATTTTACTGACTTTTTTTTTCCGGAGTTAGTAAGCCTAGTCCTTTGGGTGTAGTTAAGGTCTTGTGCATCAGGCGACATTTACTACTTGCGACATTTTAAGTCAAAGATCATAATAAGAACTGAATTTATTTGCCTGCAAGTTTTTTTTTTTTTTTTTTTGATGAAAGAAAAGTGTGCGAAAATATCTGGTAAAAATGCTAAAACTACATCATAAAATGTAGCAAATGCACCCACAGCTCGATCATATAGCATCCTAAGACTGCAGTTTCGCCCTTATTATGGGCTCCTCAGTTAGGAATAGCCAATGATCGAGCCGGAGGCAAAAATCCTCTTATTATAGCTAAGATAGCCAACAAACTGGTAGATAAAATGAATTTATCTTACCAGCGAGCGTCCGCAAACTATGGTGCGGCTCAACTCGAAATTTGAAGCCTTCAAATTTCGAGTTGAGCCGCACCATAGTTTGCGGACGCTCGCTGGTAAGATAAATTCATTTTATCTACCAGTTTGTTGGCTATCTTAGCTATAATAAGAGGATTTTTGCCTCCGGCTCGATCATTGGCTATTCCTAACTGAGGAGCCCATAATAAGGGCGAAACTGCAGTCTTAGGATGCTATATGATCGAGCTGTGGGTGCATTTGCTACAGTTCTGCCTCAGCCCTGGCTTACGGGCGGTAACTCTTTGCACACTACATCATAAAATGTTGGACAGTATAGTTTTTTTTTAATAAAGAGGCTCTGCGTTATATGCTGATGGTATAAAAACTATAAAAGAAAAATTTAAAAATAAACAACATTTTAACCTTGAAGTATTTTTTTAGACAAAAAAGTACAACAGTATGAAGTACAATAAGATATCTCTGTAACAATACTCAAACATAAAGTAAAATATGATTTATTTATAGAGTAATAATTATACATTTTTATTGTATTGGTAATTTTACGCGTCATTTAACAAGCATAGCTATGTTTTTTCAGTACTATTAGAACATTTTTCAACCTTTACTTTCCAAAACTCATGGACACGCCCGAACATTAATAACCATTACATCGAGTGCAGGTGCCGTTTATTAAACTTATTTTGGATTAATTTTTGCTTATAAAAATACATTTGTTACAAATAGTGATGATACATTAGAATTGAAAACGAGAACAAATTTAATTTCCTCATATGGGAGAACTAGTGGTTAAAAAAATTATAGAAACAAGTTAGTTTTATATATGAGATTTCCTTATGTATCGTAAAAGTAAAGTAATTCCGTAGTTCTAGAGAAGAAATTGATGTGACTAAAAGAAGCAAGAACAACTTTAAAAAATGTATTGCACTCATGGTCAAAATTATAAAGACAAAGGACACATTTTCATATATAGGCTGAATTTGGTCAGAAAATTATTTAAATGATTTTAAACTTATGGCTAAAGAAACTTTTTTATATTAGTTTTATTGGAAATATATAGGAATTTTAAGAATGGAGTTTAAAGAATGAAGATTCGTAGAATGAAGTTTGAATAAAGACATCCATGTTATATGGACAAAATTATAAAGGTAAAGTGCGTTTTACCGTGAAACATAAAATTAATAATGTTTCCCTCTTTTTCAATATTTTATAGGCTTTGACGTCATGGGGATTGAAATAGGTTCTGTAAAGCTTTTGTTGTGGCGCTTTCTGTGGAAGAAAAGAGTTCTCCCTTGTCCTAAAATAGGGCCATTCCAAGGACAACTAATTTGGTCCTACACGTGACGCAATATATATTTAACTGAAAATGATTTTAACGGGAAATTAACAAAATTTTGTTACTTAAGAAATCACGTACGTATGTGTGACTCAAAAAAAAAAAAACACCATTACCTACTACTTTTTAGTGAAATATATTAACCGTCACGTGCGGGACAAAATTGCCACTCCACCTTCCACCCCCCCCCCTATCGTTAAGGAATGTCATTAACGAAATTTTTTTCGACGGTTTAAGGTTTTTCTCAAAAAAGCATATTTGCTTTATTTAAATTGGAACCTTAGTTTTCAAATTCTATTTTTTTTTGCATTGCGATATTAATAGAGCAAAAATGACCTAATTCATTCAGTATATTACCCGAGGTTACTTTACAGGTCCCACAAGTGATGCATACAAATAAGTTGAATTTTAAATAACAAAATGACTAAGCGAACAAAAACTGTGTTTGGAGTATTTTTGCATTAAATGTTAAGATTAAAAAACGTTTTGAATACTCCTGCTTAGTTAAAATATGAAGAAACTATAGAAACATGTTGGAAATGTTAAGTCTGATTGTCCCGCCCGTGACGGTGGATTGTATCAATAATGAATGCTATTCTTTAAATAATTCCTGTGTCGGAAATGCCTCACAAAGTTTCCAATTTAGATCAGGTCTTTCAGTAGGTCAGTAAATTATTATCACGAAATTAGCATAAAGCCATGGCTTTCCCGTTGGAGAAATGTGATTTGGAATTATCCAGTAGGAACAATTCGTTTCTAGCTGTTATTAACGGTGATTTTGGCGAAAATAATCTCCCATTACATAAACATAACTCGCAAAATTTATTCTGGCTTAGACACAAACTATTGGAGTAGTTTCCGTCTGTTGTGAAACTTCCTCAGACCGTTATTGAGCCATCTTCAAGTGTGCAGTTAAAAAAAAATAATTTACTGAAATCGCACCAGAGTATCAAAAACAATCTAGTCTATCCAAGTTAAAGTTCTCATCAGCAAGTATTACACTATCCCGCTTTTTACCTTTAACTCATTTATGCCCAGTAGCCTAAAAACGGGACGCTTGTTAGATTCTGCATACAAACACCTGTAATGGGTATATTCTTTCACTAAAGCTGCTTTTCACAAGTTAATAGTCCTTCTTGAGAAAACCAGTTATAGCCACTATTTGGACATCAGAGTTTATTTATTAATAGCTATTTTCAGACAAATCAGTCAAGCAACGATCCAGCATGGGTAGCCACAGAAAGTAATTTTTTTTTGCGAACTTATCTTTCATAAAATTAAACTATTTAAAAATGTTTTGCTTAAAAATTGATCACAAATGTCTTCTGTAATGTTACTTTGCAAAAGTAAAGTCAAGTATCAAAGTCAAAATATCCCATAAATAGGACGTTAAATAACTTAATAAATATGGCAACGGCGAACTATTTTAAGCCTAAAATGTATGTAAACCATTCCAAGTAAAAGTTTTAAGCAGATAAAAATTGAAAAAAAAATTGTTAAAAGCTTGGGCATAAATGGGTTAATAATAAATTGTTGTGCCCATTCAACTCTTTATCTTCTAAGAACGTTTTTAAGAGCCGGTCGTGACATTAGTTTTAAAAAATAAAACTTTTCATCTTTTTTGTTAAATACATTGAATAGTTCAAGCACTGAATCGTAACTTAAATTTCCGTCTTTTTCCGATGTTCGATTTTTGGAGCAAGATCGTCTCATTATCAATTGTTACGACGTATAGAAACAGAACATGGCGTACTTGTTTGTCTTTGTCATCCATATCAGCTGGGATTTTTTAGCTATTAATGACAAATCTTAATCTATTCCGATTTTTAGCAAGTTGACTTTCAGTAAATCCTGAAATTTTCAGAGCGACCAATTTTCAGAGCAACCTCTTTCTCAAATTCTGAAAGTTGAGTACCTAGCGGCATAACTGAAAATAATATCTGACTTCCCCAATCACTTTCTAAGCATTTATACCGTTATGTAGTATAGTGTGCAAGATGAGAAACATGCGCATTTTGCTTTTTAAAAAGCAGATATATCTGTTCTTACGTAATTTTGTGTGTACCACATTTTTTTTTTAATTTTAAACTCCATTCTATAAATACTAAATTCCTCTAGATATTTTCCAATGAAACGGCTTAAAAAAGTTTGCCATTTCTTTAAAGCCACAAAATTGCATTACTTCCCGATCAAATACATCCAAGAAAGATATTTTTTCTTTCGTCCTCATAACTTTGACCCCTAGCGTAAATACTATTCTCAGGATATGCTGATGTTACTTATTTCTTATTCAAGTATTTATGGAGAAGAGAAAATGATCATTGAAGAAAAGCGAACGTATCCGACGTTCCGTCTAAATCAGTGGTTCCCACAGTCCAGGCTTCCACGGACCTCCGTCCGAAAATCACTAACTTTGCGAACCCTTTGCTCTCTCGCAAAAAACCTTGATTAAATATATATATATATATATATATATTTCTAATGCTTTTTCAGTTTTTTACTTTCTTTAAATTTATTTACAAATTGTTCTGGATATTTTTACAGCTCTTGTCTAGTTTTCAAAATTGAACATTTTAATTTTGAGCTGTGGAAGTATAAACCTATTCAAAACTCAATCAGGTGTCGAATGTGTGTTGAAATTGAGGGATCTGCGGGTTTGTTGCGCCCTGCGTGTACATAAACAAGGACTTTTTTGTTCCCTATAACCCTGCGTATACATAAACAAGGACTTTTTTTTGTTCCCTATAAATGTGCTTTCATTTCGAATTTTCGCTTCGAATAAAGATACTGCTACTAGTAATTTAACTTTTTTTACGCTTTAGTATTATAACCGCGGACATGAGCTTATGGACCACTGTGTCAGTCACTGTGTCAGTCAGAAGTGTCAACGGACAGTTTTTGTCACATGAGAATTATTCCAAAGCCGCTGATAAATTTGCGAAATGGAAACTTAGAAGTTGCAAGTTTAAAATTTATACATCTTTATATAAACGCGGTTTTTAGTAAAATGTTTTCACCGTTGCATATGTTTCCTCATTTAATTCACAAGGTACTCTATAACTGGAAAACCCTTATTTATAGAATCAATTGTGTAATGGTATTGCATGTGAAACGTAAGTTAATTTGTTATATGTAGAAATATGAAAGTACATGTGATTAATAATATTTAATTTATGATATTGTGATGTGTAATATTCTGATATAAAAATGTATTTAAAAGGCAAAACTTTTGTATCTTCTAAAGTTCGAGTCGCAGTAGCGCTAAATGACTGTACAAGAGACAGTAGACTAGATTATTAAGGGTTTAAACGGACATACTACTGTTTTCGATAGAGAAACATGTGCTGGGTTTGTTTTAGTAGAAAAGGGTTTCAGATTTTGAACTAAGCAACATTTTTGATCTTTGAAAAATAGGAAAACAGGAGGTAAGGATGGGGTACTTAAAACCAGAAGGCTTGTTTTAGTTAAACTATTAGATACCCTACAGGTTTTATTTTATCATTACAATTCCTAAGCTGAATTCAACCAAGTCTAATACATTTTTTTTAAAAATCAAAGCACACGATTTTACGCATTTATTAGATTATGGCCAGGTAAATATGCTAATTTTTCAAATAATCAGAAAATTAGTGATTTTGAAGTAGCAGTAGATATTTTCATTTGCAACACATCTGAGGAGTTTTGTGCACAAACAAGTTTTTTATATTTATCTTAAGAAAATATTTCACAAAGGTAAGAAGTACACTTGCATCTTTAGGACAACTTATATTTTTTTGAGCTAAAACAACTTTGTTGTTTCATCGTTTTCATTAACGAAATTTTATCAATAGCTTACGACTCCTTATTTCCCCTCTGTCATAACCCCCCACCCCCTTTTTTTTCGGTATGCTTTACGTAAATAAGAGATATGCAGGTAAAACTTCGAAATTTCTTTCATTCTAGAGCGGAATTTTTTCCTGTAACTGGAGCGCGTTTTAAAATGATAATTTTCCATATAGTTGAATTTGGACGCTGTTGGAAAAAGGCTTAATTCAAAAAATTACGTATCTTTTGAAACAGTGGTTACGTCGAGGAAGCTTGCTTATTTGTGGTCTTAGGAAGGGACGCTAATGTAATGGGGCCGTGTATATAATGGCTAATACGATATGAATTACAAAACTAGCGGACTGACTTAAAGGAAATATATTTTTCTGGACAGATGCAGCTTCAATAGCAACAAGTAGTTACATTACAAAAAAAAAAAATCCAGACCCTGATAACAAACTATACTAAAACAAACTACAATGTTCAGAAAACATTTTAAATTTGAAGATATTTTATTGTTTTCAAAAGGACATGAAGCGGGGAAAAGGAAGATAATCCTTACTAGTAACATTTGCTAGTTCCAAAAGCATGATAAAGAGGGAAAATTGAAAATCCTGATACTAAGTTCAATTACAAGTATTTTAATTGTTAACAAATAGAAACTGGTAGCAGAGACATTTTAAATCATTTTATTTTCTTTCTTGGTCAGTCAACAAAGACATCGGTTTCCAACCACGTAAATTTAACTCTTAGCCGCATTTGCTATAAAACGTTATAATTCGAGTTCGATATAACATGAAAGTTCCAAACATATTTTATTATCCTTCTTTTGGTATTAATTATTTAAATTGTCAGGTATGTTTTCACTTCGAAAATTGGGAAAAAACATTTAAAAGTTTAAATAAATTTCTTCGTTAATATAATTCGAAGACGCTACCCAATAAAGAACAATTTCGATCAGCTCTCTTTTTAAACATTTTATTTTTAACGTGTCCATACGTTTAGGCGCCTGAGTGCCGCAGACAGATATACACAGATCGGCAGACACACAGACACGTCAAACTTATAACCCCCTTCCTTGTTGCGTCGAGGGTTAAAAACACACTTAAGATTAATTTTTAGACATTACTTTATACTCCATCATGAATGATAAAGAGCAAAGTAAAGAAAAACTCTTGTTACCTTAATTTTAACCCACAAGTGTTAGCCCATTTTCCTTACTTGTTTCATAATGCTTACATGTGTGAGCCATATTTAACTCACATTTTCCGGTTCTTTTCAAACCGATTTAAGTAAACCATTGCAATCTTTATATTATAGATAATGTTAAATGTATTGTTTAGATTATAAATTTGTATTTGTAAAAATACCGAGACAAATTACATCTATGCTGTATAAGTATGTCCCTAAGTCTAAACGGAAATTATTTTTTTTAAACCTTAAATTGAAATTTATGCCACACCGGGTTTATTTCTATTTACGGGCGATTCTCTGTAAACTCGTAATTGGCTGTCCGGACTTAGTATTTTAAAAATAATAAAGTTATTATCGCTCTTAATACGTAAGTAAAGCATTAATACTTTGTAGCACAATTGTACTTGTAGCGATAACAATTTAAGTTTTTTTTTCTATAAATTATCTAAGCACCAAAACCACAGTCCCCTGGCTGTTCAAATCCAATAGTTTAACACTCAAATGCAATTTCAAAAAACCTATTAGCACCACATAAATTTGGCAAATAATATCTAAAAATATAGTAATGCAACTGTATATTTTTTTTTTCATGAAATAAAGTCTAATTACGCATTTCTGACACTTAAAAATGGTCATGTAAATTCTGTCCGGAGTTTTTTAAAGCAGTCCCCTTCCACAAATTCAAAGCTCCAATAAAATAAAAAAAAATACTGTTACTCTTGCAAAAGTTTTTTGGCATGAAGTTTAAAGTAATCAATGTAAATTTGCTGAAATCGCTGAGAACGGCGTTGAAGTGATACTTTGTGTAGTTTTAGGGCCACATTTGTGATGAAAGTATGCATCTGGGTCGTTGCTAAAACAGTCCTCTGGAAAGAGATTTTATTGATGTCAACTAGTTTAATTATGAAACATATCAGTTATGTCCACGATTTGTGCCTAAATTTTGCTCCAATAGTTTCGCAGATAATTACGCAACAAAGTGCAAATACACAGTCCCCTGCCCCCCGAGCATGATTTATAATAAAAACATACTTCAATTGGCCCTCTTCGAACCAATGTAATATATTCATTTTCTGACCAATAGTATCATAATTATACGAACATTTCAAAAAACCATGCCAATCAAAATGCCCGGTCAGAATCCGTGTGGAAAATGACGAGTTTACGAGAATAGCCCTTACAATAAAAAGTTATTTACAAATTAAAAAATAAAAATTCACCTTTTCGTTTGATTTTTATTAAAACTGCAGGTACCTGGGCACCCGCATAACAGAAGCAGTTTTAAAAAAAACACATTTAAAAATTTGAATTCCTAAAAACAACTGATCTGCAATGCCATGTATATTTCTTTACCTTATTAAACATTTTATAAAAATGAGTAAAATTAGATGACCGGAATCTAGTTGCAAATGAAAACATTTAAAAACTCAGCAAACAACTGTTTCGAGTGTATCAAAAGTCAAAAGGAGGAGTTAGATCATAATATACCTCTTTAAAGGCCTCTCCTGGAGTGATTGTACCTGCTGTAATTGTATGAGTCATTTTCACCAATATGCTTACATTTCAGAATTTTTAAGTAATTTTTTTAACTTGCTATTTTCTTTTAGAATCACTAACAGATGTTTTGTCACACATTTTAGGTGTATGAAAAAGTAATTGGTTATACACTTTGATGCATAATTAAGTATTCAAATGCTGTTGTAAAACTTGAAGTTGCAAGGGAAATTGTCGTCCGTTACAATGCAAAATCAATATGAAATCACACTTTTAAACTATATCATAGCACCTAGAACCAACTTCATTTGAAATTTTTTGCGTCCCTGAAGCTTAAAACGATGTTTGTGATCATTAAAATATTGATCAAAAACTGTATGGTAACGGACTTGACATTTGGTAACGGATTTGGCCAGTAACGGACTTGACATTTTAACCAAAATGTCAAATTATGGCTAGGTTGTCGAATTTAAAAATTGAACAACAATATGCATTTTCTTAGAGTTGTATAATAGACAATATTTCGAGGTAAAAGTTGAGAAAAAGTAAAAATTCATACTAACATCTTTGGTAACAGACTTGACAAAGAATAAAAATACGCACCTGTAAGAAATCTTGTGCAAAACGCCACAGCAATACTTCTCGACTGAGGAAAACAAAATGGAACGAAATAATTACGTCACTAATTTGTTACGTTAACTGAATACGTGTTATACCATCTTTTGACTGCAATAAATACCTTTTTTAGTTAAAATAATCTTAGGGTAACGGACTTGACAAGAACTGCCGGACAAAATATATTCATTCATTTCTTAATGAAAAAAAAATTACTATTGTCAATATTTATTATGAATATCATATACTAATAGTCAATATATAAAAATAATTTGTAGTATATACTTTTTTGTACAATTATTAAGTATGTTAAAAAATAGTTGAACTTGCGAAAATTGGAAATGGACAAGGGTCATTTTCACCATATGCTTACATTTCAAAATTTTTAAGTAATTTTTTTAACTTGCTATTTTCTTTTAGAAACACTAACAGATGTTTAGTCACATATTGTAGGTGTGTAAAAAAGTAACTGGTTGTACACTTTGATGAATAATTAAGTATTCAAATGCTGTTGTAAAACTGTAAGTTGCAAGGAAAATTGTCGTCCATTACCGTGCAAAATCAATATGAAATCTCACTTTTGAACTATATCATAGAGCCTAGAACCAACTTCATTTGAAATTATTTGCGCCCTGAAGCTTAAAACGATGTTTGTGGTGATTGAAATATTGATCAAAAACTCTATGATAACGAATTTGACATTTGGTAACGGATTTGACCAGTAACGGACTTGACATTTCAACCAAAATGTCAACTTATGGCTAGGTTGTCGAATTTAAAAATTGAACTACAATATGCATTTTCTTAGAGTTGTATAAGGAACAATATTTAGGGGTAAAAGTTTAGAAAAAGTAAAAATTAATACTAAAATCTTTGGTAACGGACTTGACAAAGAATAAAAATACGCACCTGGAAAAAATTTTGTGCGAAACGCCACAGCAATACTTCTTGACTTAGGGAAACAAAATAGTACAAAATAGTTACGTCTCTAATTTGTTAAGTTAACTGAATACGCGTTACCATCTTTTGACTTCAATAAATACCTTTTTTAGCTAAAATAATCTTAGGGTAACGGACTTGACAAGAACTTCCGGACAAAATATATTCATACATTTCTTATTGAAATAAAATTACTATTGTCAATATTTATCATGAATACCATATACTAATAGTCAATATATAAAAATAATGTGTCGCATTTACTTTTTTTGACCATTAAGTATAGGAAAAAAATAGTTGAACTTGTGAAAATGGGAAATGGACAAGCGTTTTTGCCTTGATTCTCATTTTTAAAGACTTATATAAAAATAAATAAATAAATTTCAATAATTTGTTGAGTGATAGAATTTTTTGGGGGGTATTTCTTGCAGAAAGTAATTATTCGCATTGAATTTAAAATATTAGTTATGCTTCAAAATCGTCTTTTTAACCTCCGGACAGCAAATGTAAGCAAATTTTGAAAATGACCCACAAGCGTTTTTGCCTTGATTCGCATTTTTAAAGACTTATATAAATAAATAAATAAATATATTTCAATAATTTTTTGAGTGATAGAATTTTTTTGGGGGTATTTCTTGCGGAAAATAATTGTTCGCATTGAATTTAAAATATAACTTATGCTTCAAAATCGTCTTTTTAACCTCCGGACAGCAAATGTAAGCAAATTTTGAAAACGACCCATATGCTATATGGTGTTATTGTAAAATGTTAAAATATGTGTCTTGATTTTAACAATATTAACTCATTTATACGGAGGTAAATGAAAAAGTTAATTGGTATCGGTTTGGATTTCAGTTGGTTAATTCGCTTAACTATTGTAAATTACACCCATTTCAACTAATAGCCAAAACTACCTTCCCCTATCGCCCGAAAAGTTATAAGCATTGTTGAAGTCATAGCTCAACGTATCGCAGCCGCCTGTAGTTTAAAATCCAGCGAAGATTTTAGCTTATATATTAATGGAAAGTTTGATCACAATAGTACTGAATGAATAAGGCATTAAAAATGGAATTGTTTGGTCCATTGGGATTCGAACTCGCTACCCCCCATCCCCGCATTATAAGCACGACGCTCTAAATGTTTGAACCAATGGGGCTCGATTTTAGGATGCTGTACGTTAAGGCAATGAGTTGTCTATAGCCCCTGCATTTAGGTAGGTCAGGAGGAGTAAATCTCCCCCCCCCCCCTCATGGTTTTGGGAAATCGATGAAATTACATATGAGTGGGCGTGGTTTATGTTGTTTTCCGATGAAATTGCATTATGTTTGCACTCTTTAACCACCCCCTCCCCCTGGAAAAACTTTAAATGACACGGGCCAGGTTGTTTATTTCTTCAGCTAATCGTCAAGCTGTTGCCTTCTTTATTAAGTCTACAAAATTAAGAATAGTACGGCGACGTAATTAAAAAGAAAAAAAAAACTTGGAAAATGATATGCGCGTAATACCTACACATTACCCGTGAGAAGCATTCTCACTTGACAACTACTAGAACGCCAGTGTTTTAAAGTAATTTGAATAACAGCAAAAGTAAGAGTTGCTTGATTATGTTTCGCTTATAGCTGTGATAGAATCCTTAGAATGTCATACTCGAAGCTTGATGAAGTCTTACTAAATTGTGGTGTACACGCACGTACACACAAATCGAATGAGAAAAAAAATATATATGGAAAGTTGGAATACGATAATGCTAAAGAAAAGCCTTTAAAAACATTTTTCGGCCCGTATTCAAACTCATACCCTTCCCATTATATGCACGACGCTCTACCAACATCACTAATGCGTCGCAATTTTCAGATACTATTTAAAGCAGTAATGCATTAAAAAAACGGAAAAAAAAGAAACAGTGGGGCTATTTTTTGTCAATAATCGGCACGATAAGCTTTAAAATGAGGGATAAATAATGGATTTTGATAATAACACGAAAGATCTGGCGTGGTAACCGAAAACTGGTGACAGAAAAAATGTATAAGATGTTATATTTTTTTAAAGTTAATTTTAAAAATACGCTTATATACCTTTGAAAACTCTAAAACTTAATGCTCAATAGAAATTCATACTCTAAATATAAAAATATATGTGCAATGGTTTCGTTTTCACAATAGCACGTACTGAATAAATGTTAAACTAATAAACACTATCTAATAAAGAACTCGCGTCGAAAAGTGGAGAAAAGTAGAATATCTTGCTCTTACTTTTCTTTAGTATTCTGCTTTTTATTTATAAATTCATTCCACGTGCTGCGAAAATTTCATGCAATCCTCAGCCTTCTTTTTTCTTCCATAAATTATTTCTTTTACTTTCTACCCCAAAGCATCGATGCTTAAATCTATTTAGTTTTTCTGACTTTCTTAGGTACGGTATCTGATTCACGAAACTAATATTAGCGGGAATTTTTGAGAACTTAGTTGTGGCTTTAACCCTAAGAATTGATAAACCATGCTTTTTTTCTTACTTTTAAAAATGTCTCTATTTTGAAAGAGCAGAATATATTTAACTTTAAGAGGTATTTCTAGTAGAATTTTTATTTTTTTTCCCTTATATTATTAGTTTTAATGCTATATAATACATTTAAAAGTGTTTTTTTTTTTACTTTAGCCAAAAAATACTTATAATATCTGGACAAAATTGTAGAAAATTAGAATTTATTTATTTTTTGATATAATGTTTATTATGACGTAATTTGATTCTCACTGATGTTTGATAAAATAATAAACGAGTTTCATTGATTTCAAATTGAGATGCGGTTGATAAGAAATGCCTTTATAATAAAGGACTTGTAAAAACGTGTTTAGAGTTCAAAAACTTTGCACTTTTGATCCAACGCAACAATCGTAACATTATAAAACGAAATAAATTTCTTCTAATCGTAAAAAACGCTTCGGTTTAGCGGGTGGTTCTATTTTCCACTCCCTTCATTTTATATCCGCATTATGCACACTAGCTGCGTGGCCCGGCATTGCATGGTATACCTCTGAACAAAAAAGGAGAAAACAGAATTCCTTTGTATTATAGTGGATATAAATTTTTACTTAAAAACCTTTATTAGGGCATAGCTGTGTCACGTGGTTTCTCACCCGAGTTATAAGACAACAATATTTAAAAAAAGTACATTACAATATGATATGTATATGATAAATGTATAGTTTAAAAAAAAACACACACACACACACGGAGAAAGCAAAAATACGTGAATTTTTTTCAAAAAATCAGTAAGACGCCCAGTCTTATCAAATATGGATGGATATAATTGTATTTAGTATTAAGAACGTATTTTAAAGTAATTCTTTATACAAGATAATTTTGGTTTATTTTCATTTAGTTTTATTACTGGTTTTCTTCGCAATTTGATCTTGATAATGCAACACATACTTGTCCGTGTGAGAAACAATCCAGACGTAAATCTATTCCTATATGCTTAAACGTTTGTCCCTGTGATTTTTTTGATGGTTATAGCAAACTAAACCTTAATGGGAAATTGTATTCTTTTGACATAGATTGGGAAATTGTAGAATTTTGAAAAGATAAATCATTAGGAATTATTTGAACGCGAGATATAAGCATCATTTGACCTACTGCTGGACCGGTCAAAAAATGTTTTTTGTCATTGAGTGTTTAAAAATTTATTTAAATTTTCTAGCCTCAAATATTAAAAAAAAAAGGCTTCGAAATGAATCACCCGTGATATCAAAGTACATGTGTACCAACTTTCAAGTCAGTAAGTATAACAGATTCGTTTGAGCACCGCACACAGACAGACTTTGTCTTTCACATAAGGTTTGGGGCCACACAGATTAGAAGCAGCTAAAAGTAAACACAAAATTAACAAATTATGGGTGAATCTCTGTAAAATCGTCATTTCCCATACAGAATATGTCCTGGCATGTTTTTTTCTTTCTTTTTTTTTTGACTGAAAAAAAAAATATGTTCGTATAAATATAATACTATTGCTCAGGATAATAGTCTATTACTTTGGTTCGAAAGAGGGCCAACTGAAATTTCTGTTTTTCTAATAAATCATGATAGAAGACAAGTCGTTTATCGTATTTTTTGCCGAGGGAATGTCGCCAGGATGCTGTTTATTTTCATTTAGTTGCGTAATATTTTCAAAGTAATTTCATTATAACTAGAAACGAAACTACCATTAATTTAGACACTAATCATGGAATCAATGTTTCATAAAATAATTAACTTTAATAAAATCACTTACCAAAGGACTGTTTTGCAACGACAAAAATGCATACTTTCATCACAAATGTGGCTCTGAAACTAAACAAAGTAGCGTTTCAATAGCATTCTCAGCAATTTGGGCAAGTTCACACACTGATTACGTTCAACTTCATGGCAAAAAACAATTTGCAAGAGTAAGATTTTTTTTTATTGCAGCTTTGAATTTTTGGCAGGGGACTACTCCTTAAAAAAACTCGGATAGCACTTATATCGTCGGCACCATGCTAAAATTACGAATGAAAATTCGCACTTTTCAGCAGAGCCAAAACACTGAATATAGGGTTGGTAAGGGTAAATGGGGCCCGCTTTTTAGAACAGTTCGTTTTTAAAACCCTATACAAAAGTTTTAAAGCAAAACAGCGCAATTTGTTGACTTATTTTATCTTGGACATTATTAATGAACACAAGTTCAGCAAAAAATGCTTTAAATATTTTTAACTATGGCTTGGGTGGCCCACTTACCCCTGCTTGGGGGTAAGTGGGCCACCCCCCATTTATTTATATTTAAAGTGAGCATATTTTGGAAAGGGGTTTGTGGGTCCTGCCTAACAAAGTATGCAACATTTTAGTAAGGAATATTCTTCTATAAATGTATCAATTAATGAGATATCTACTTACATTTAAATGTTAGTAGATATCTCATTAGAAAATTATAAAGCGGAATACAAAACAATTATGTCTGTGAAATTCATTAAAAGCCGTTAGGCGTATTTTTTGCTTTTACATATAAATTAATGTTGAATGAACATTAAGGGAGTGGATTAAGATCATTTAGTAAAGTAGAAAAAAAAATATTGGTTGAAAAAAAACGGAAACACTTCAAGGCAGTGTCTACTTGAAGTTTTCTAAGGGCGAAACATTATCATTTCATCCTCAGTTATAGTTCTAACATCACCTACATCAAACCAATAAAAATTGTAGCTATTTCTATTCTTTCTATCAAATTTTGCAGTATTTTTTTCATTTGTATTATATTTGATATTACTTCATTCATGCTTTACAATCAAATTAGCCTAGAAGGCCTTTCAATACATACTTGTATGTTTTTCTTGATGATTTCTGCAAGTTTAACACGACAAAATACATTGAACAGTAGTTACTCACGCATGCCTCTTTAGTGCACGTTTTCGTCGTCCCAGCCTTAGTATACCAGTTTGTGCACATTTTCTTCTAGGTCTCCATAATTATATTTCATTTCATCGTAGAAATAGCTTCATCAAAACTGCTTTTCATTTTGAAATCATCATTATTATGAGGGGGCTTACTTACACCATAATGAGGGGGCCATCTTACCCTAATAGAGAAAAAACACGGGGTAAGTGGGACCCCTTCACTTAAACACTTATTAATAATACTTTGCATAAAAATTCTTATTGCAATGTGTACTTTAGGTTAAACTCTACAAGAAATTTGATGAACATAAAAAAAAAAAATAAATAAAAACTAACATTGAAACACTTCTTTGAAAAATGTTGCTTGAACTCGCAAAAAAAAAAAAAAAAAAAAAAAAAAATTTAGAGCTTTTTTTGACATACATTATATGATCCAAACAAAAGTTCCATGAAACCCAAATATATGCAAAAGCAATCACTGTGATCAGTACAAAAAAGTACAAAAAAGTACAAAACTATATGCGCATTTCAGTTTTAAGGGGCGTGGTCCACTTACCTCAGTGACCCACTTACCCGAACCAACCCTAATTTTTTTCCCACCTGACGCCTTTGGTTATATTCAATTTTTTAATTTTTATAGATGTCTTTAAGTGTAAAACTATCGTTCGAAGGTATAATTTTAACTTTAATTTATTTGTAAAATTTGAACTTGAAAAACGCGATTTTTTACATTCGTTAATTTAGCATGGTGCCGACGATATGACAATATTAAGTTTCAGAAATACGCAACTAGACTTTTAGTATAGTTTTATTATTTTATTTTTTGATATTAATTGCCAAATTTATGTATTGTTGATAGGTTTTTTGAAATATTACCTTTAAGTGTTAGACTTTAGTATTGGGACAGCCAAGGGATACTGTTTTTTGGACTTATAATTTCTAGGAAAAAATGTTATCGCCTTAAATACAATTGAGCTGTAAAATAATGTTTTATTTTAACTAAGAGAGATAATTACTTTATTACACTTAATTATTTTTCAAATACTCTGTCCGGACCGCCAATTACGAATATTCCAGAGAATCACCCTTATATAAATAAATGCAGTGGATAAAAAAATGGGACTGTTTTAATTAGTGTCAAATTAAATGTAAACATAATGTATATTATTAAGAAGCCATATTAGACATTAAAATATTTTTTGCGAGTAAAGTTGAAATAATGACCTTGTGGAAAAAAGTACAATAGTCATTTAAACGCAGTAAGAAGACTGCAACTATAGAGGATATTAGGATTTAAACAAGCCCTCTTGTTTTGGGCTGTTAATTGAATATGTGATTAAAATTTTACCAGGAAATCTAAGTTTAGGCACATATTTCACGTGACAGAAGTTACAGAAAAAGTGGTCTCCTATTTCTCGATCCGCAAACATGCAATTTTTCAAAAGTGCCCAGATACTTTTCATGATACGGTGTATACAGTTTTCTTTAAAAAGAGCATTCAGAATATGTGTTAAAAACCTCAGATCTAACATACCCTAGTTTTTCCTATTTGATTGTACTTGGATAAAAGGTAGATGAATAAACTTATACCTATGTTGGGTTCTACCTATGTTGACTGATAATGTTCACTATTTTCATCAAAGGGTAGTGACTAAAAAATAGTTTATTGTGCTGAAATAATTATTTATGGTATGTGATACATGCTTAAGTCAAAATAAAGCTCTTTTAGGATTTATATTAGGAAATATAGGACTAGTAAATGAAGAAAAACTTTGTACAATACCTTAAATCTTAACAATTTTGTTCTGAAAGATTTAAGTACAACGTGCATAGCTGAGAATGCTGTATAAGACGTTTTAAAATAACATACAATAAAGGGTTTATTTACTTAGACATATTTTTCTAGCTATCAACACAATGCAGTTATACGTTGTTTAAATCCCAAAAGTGAAATTTAGTAAAAAATTATTATATTAAATTATAAAAAGCTTTTTCGGTTTAACTTAGAGAAAAACAAATATTTTGGTCACGTTCAAGTTTTCTTTTTGTCAGTATTTTGGTACATGCTTGCCGAGAAAAATAGTATTAAGCTACATTAAGTATGTATTTCCATCCTAAGATACAAAAATTCGAGATCAAAGTTGATTCTTTCTTTCTCTTCGCAATTTTCCAGGTATTTCAAAATTCCATTTAGGAATAATGGAGGTAGCTGGGGGAATGCAAAACTTTTACGGATGAAAAATGTTTGAGAAAAAGTTTTATGTACTCAGTTGCCCTATAAAACGAATGTTGAAGTTACGGTAATACATTCGAAATTATTTTGCATATCAAAAAGGACACACAATATACTAGTGGAAGCATACAATATTTTGTATATTCTTTAAAAGAAAAAAATATATACGGAAAAACAACTTATAATGGTGAACTATATGGTGCCTTGTGATTTTGAAACACGTAAAAAACATGTCGTTATGAAAAAGTTGATTTGCTTTATACAAAAAAAATGTGCCAAACCTCAACTAGTTTATGATATAATTCACATAGTTATGTGTTTTTAGAATATTATTTAAAATAAATTTTTATAATTTTAATTTACTTGAAAATTGGTAAGATATGACATGCACTAATCATATAAGAATTGAGTTGTATTATAGGTAATGCAGTTTCATGAGAATATTGAAACTGATTCCAAAAACCAAATTTTACTAGCTCTTACTTTCAATTTTTTTTACTCATGTTAGCTTAAAGTCGTTCAATATCCATCAGAAGCTCAAGTTTTTGCGTTAGTCATTAGCAGGTGAAATATTGCGTCGAGGGAATGTTAAGGTTCGAGGAACTTGCAGCCACATGGATAATTATCTGTCGACTACCGTCCACCGTAGCTTCATCAAGTTGATGAGGCACAAACATGTCCTCGATTGTTCAGGTTATGACCTCATGAATCTAAATGCATGTCGAACTGTATGTGTAATGCTCTTACTTAATATCTAAGTGCAACCTAAAGCTGATATGTTTGAGTTGGAGTCGCGAGTGTCAATGTCTGCTCTACTTATTTGTGATTTTATTAACATTATTATTCTCATGTGCGTGACACTATTTTGAACATATCTATTTGATGGTAAGTATACAAAAAAAAAACTGCGTTTGTGCATTTTATGTACACAACTGTATGCTTTACAAACATAAGTATAAATATACATAGTCTACCTTGGTTATAAGAAAATCGGAGGGTTCAAGTTATTTCTAAAGTTGAAGTCGAACTGTCGCTGTAAACGATGCGGATTTTAGAGATTACAAACGAAATTACTTAACGCAATATTATTTAAAGATTTTAGAAGTATACGGAAAGGCTTTAATGTTAGAAAACTCACTAAGCATACTTTTCAATAGATTTTTTTATTTTTTGTTACTATTTGTCCCAGAAACCAGAATCATTTTGATGTTAGAATTGTTTTTAGTAGCTGTTCATCACTTTCTAAGGGAGGTCAACTAAACTATCTTTAAATGAAAAGAAAAAAAACCTTTGTGCATAAAATGTACCAAGAATAAATACAACGTTAAAAAGCACACGTGCGCAGACATACTGCAGACACGTGTTTCGGCGTTACGAGGAACGCCTTTTTCAATGCAAAATACTGTGAGCTTATGAATGCACAAACATGCGAAAAAGGCTTTTGTAGGATGTTTGTGCATCGAAACAAACAGTTTGAGCCATTTCACGTTGAAGTTCACCATGATATGTGTTATACGCGTACTCATTAAATTATTATAGTTTTATTTCTTGAGTTGAAAACGCTAATCTTCTGGGTTTTTTTTTTATTTATTTTTTTTTTAATAAGAACACCTTGCGGTTAAAAGATATCTCATGTTGACTATTATAAACTTAAATTATTAATTTAGTTTTTTGACAAGTTTCTGAAAATCAAAATTTGTTAAGTGTTGATATGCATATTTCATATACTGTAAGCAGGATGTCATAGTTAATTTCAGCATTATGATATATGCATTTTTTAATGGTATTTGATTTTTACTGTATAATTTCTGCAGGGCAGAAAAAAAGATTTTTCTAGATTGTCAGTCCTGAATTTACTAGCATCTTTGCAGATTTTTTTTTTCCATCATCTAGTAATAATGCATATTAGGGTGATTCTCCAAAAACCTGGCATTTTCAACTCACAAACTCTATAAAAATAAAAATGCTTAAAAAAATCTAAAAAAAATCATACTTACTCTTTGTTAGGAGCTTATTAAGAGAAAAATAGAGGGAACTCACTTTAAGTATGCCAGATTACCAGTGCTTTAAAAGTAATGCTAGAGTGGCATTTTTTTTGTTTTTTTGTTTTTTGCGCCAGGAGAGGGACATTTTTTTTGCGCCAGGAGAGGGACATTTTAATCAAAAAAGGCTGATATTTCTACCCGGAATTATATAGAAGGTAAATAATGGTATTTTTCTCTTTTATCCTCTTAACTCAATTACACACTGCAGGCAGAATTATTATTTTTATTTTATTTAGAGCAGAAATGTTGGCCAGGAGAGGGACATCGAAAATGTGACATACTTCATTTTGAACTAAAGAATAATAATACGAACAGCAGACACATTCTATAGACAAAATACTCTATGAGTCCAAAGAAGTGATGAGAATAAACAGTGTTATAGTACTGCAGATTCAAAATTCCTTCTTTTTGCCTTTAATAATTGAACCAATTTTTAGGCCAGGAGAGGGACATGCAATCTGGGGACAAACTTTAAAATGATGTACCTGATTATATAATCATTTAAATAAGCTAAAACAACAGTATATTACCCTCATAACTATACATAATTCAACACTACAAGTGGAATTTGTGCAATGTTCACGTAAAATTTTAAAATAATTTATTTACATTTTAGAAACAGGGTGGGACACACAAAAAAGGTGACTTTTTGGCTATTCAAAAATTTTTGCAGAAAAAAATAAATGAAAAATTGCTTTAATGTGAATTGAACAACATCAGAATAAGTATTTCTAACAATTAAAAAAATGAAAAAACTTTCTAGGTCAAATAATTTTTGTGCTGTCCTACGGGGACATCATATTGTTCGGATTTTGGAGAATCACCCATTAATATAATCGCAAATGATCCGACAATACAATTTTGTTTTGTAAAGAGAAAAGTAGCGATAAAGCTCATATTTGAATATGAATGAAATCTTTTAATATTAAACTTGTGCATGAGGCCGAAATTTCTATTCAAATACAGTTTTAAATGATACGAAGATTCCATAATTTAATTGCATTAGGGGCAGTAACACTGAGTACGGAAATGATTCGCTGATGTGATTTAGAGAATAGTCTAGACATCAAAGAATGTTCTATGCATAAAGTACTAGTATTACACTCATTACTGCAAAATGAACTCCTGTTTTGAGATTTAAACTAAACTCTAGGTTTCTAATGATAAAGTATTATGACCAAGAAGGCTATGTATAAATCCCTATGCATAAAGTATTATTTCATAATTTTAACCCTTTACGGGCTCTGGGACATGTGTCCCTAAGTACCTCGAAATGTATTTTATAACTTATGGGTAAGAAATAATTTGAGATTTTTCCCCCATGTTATTGAGGCATCATTATCGTTATATTACTAAAGTAAAGTAAAAATGAGAAATCTATTGTTTTAAAAATGCTGCATCTTTGCAGTAGCAGTACATTTAATGACAGTAGTATAGCTAAGTAGAACATATAAAGCTGATTGTATAAAAATTCTCAAATCCTCCCCCTCCTATATGGATCATGGGAACTTATCGAACAACATTCAGAAAATGTTTTACAAGTATGTATGTGTATATATATATATATATATATATATATATATATATATATATATATATATATATATACACAGGGTGTCCACTCCTATCGTGGACCAATAGCTAATTTCTAAACCGTTAGAGATACGCATATAGTTCATTTAGGAAAAAATCTCCAAATTACGAAAGGAATTTTGGGTCTATTCAATGTTTTTCAAAAAATCAAATTTTGAAAGAGTTACGAAATTTAAATTTTTATACAGCCCCCCAGTCCTATCAATCATATTTAGTAAAACATTCTTGACACTGTAACATTTAAAACTAAAAAAAAATCACTGTTCTACCATAAAAATTGACAGAGTTATGACGTTTTGAAAAATCAAGATTTTGAAGGATTTCGCATACGGTCCCTTTAGTGATCTCTCGATGACGTCATGAAATAATGCAAAATCTTGATTTTTCAAAACGTCATAACTCGGTCAATTTTTGTGGTAGAAGAGTGATTTTTTTTTAGTTTTAAACGTTACAGTGTCAAGAATGTTTTACTAAATATGATTGGTAGGACTAGGGGGCTGTATAAAAATTTAAATTTCGTAACTCTTTCAAAATTTGATTTTTTGAAAAACATTGAATAGACCCAAAATTCCTTTCATAATTTGGAGATTTTTTCCTAAATAAACTATATGCTTATCTCTAACGGTTTAGAAATTAGCTATTGGTCCACGATTGGAGTGGACACCCTGTATATATATATATATATATATATATATATATTAGCTGACCCGGCCACGCGTTGCTGTGGCTAAGGTATGGGTTAAACTATAATGTTTCAATAGAAACGAAAAACTTTTACACAGTCAGAAGTTCACAAATTACAGTAGAACCTTTTTTTATTACAATACGATTGAAATACAAAATCACAAAAAAATGAATATTGTATAATTTAAAAACCCTAAAAGATACAATATTTACGAAACAGTCCGATTTTGAATCGCAAACTATGAGGTGTATATTTATGTTACAAAGTAATGTGACTGTAAAAATAGTGAGTATAGAAATAATTTTAATCTTCGCACCTAAATAAAAGATATTAAAAAATTTTTACTGTTATTTGCGAATTTTAGCCGTGTAGAAATGAAAATTAGAGAGATTTAGTTAAAAATTTTATATATTGAGCGAACTACAATACTATCTACGGTAATGTGCAAATTGTCTTCCAAAAATACATTGGTATTTACTAAGGAAAAAAAAAAGCTATTATAGTAATAATTTAAAAACTTATGAATGCAGAGAGATACGTTTAGAAAATACAATTCTGAGCAAAATCACTGTAAATTTTATTTTTACACAGGTAAAAGTTCACAAATTACAGTAAAACCTTTTTTTATTACAATACAATTGAAAAACAAAATCACAAAAAAATGAATATTGTATAACTTAAAAACCCGAAAAGGTACCATATTTACGAAACAGTAGAATTTTGAATCGCAAATTATGAGGTGTATATTTATGTTACAAAGCAATGTGACGGTAAAAATTGTGTGTATAGAAATAATTTTAATCTTCGCACCATAAAACAGTACATTTTCCCTCCTAAGAATTTGTTTTTTGAATAGTAAATACCAAATGTATTGTTGAACGATAATTTGCAAATTTATTGCTGCAGATGGATACGCTTAGAAAACACAATTCTGAACTAAATCACTAAAAATTTAAATATTACATAGATAAAAAATCACATAATGCAGTGAGCCTTTCTTTGTCTAAATACACCTGACATAAAAGTCACTAAACAATATGAATATTTTATAACTCAAAGCTCGAAAAAGGTATGATATTTTTCACTAAAATAATTTTCCTAAAAAAATATTTGTACCTAAACATGAGTGAAAAATATTTTTAAAACATACAAAATAGCATTAAGTTTCTAAACTGCTTTAATAAATTGAATTACGTAAAGGAGAAGTAAGCAAATAATACTTTTCCGAATATTGATTTAATAATAGTTACACGCACAATTTAAATTAAGAGAATCGGGACGAATATGCCAGAAACCGATTCAACATCCTTGATCGTTACCACTATTGCTTTTTGCTTCCGAAGTAAGTGACAACCCAGCAGCAGATTTTATCTTATAGAAGCCAAGAGTACAGAAAAACTGGTAGCTAAATGGATAATTTGCAATAAAAATGTATTGCGGTTCTAAATTGAGATAAAAACTATCCTATCATTTAAGTTGGACCAAACTAAAACTGCGTGTAAAATTTGGTTAAAATCGGTTCAGTAGCTGAGGTGTCCATTGGCCACAAACACAGGGACTCGTAATTTTTATATATTAAGATAAGAAAGATTATTACTTGTTTACTGCGCTCCAGAAGCTGCCACAACGTGTGCTTTATGTCGCTCAGCCATGTAGGTGTCAAAAAAAGCTTAGTAAAAAGGCTTAGCTAAGAACACAGAAAAGCTGATAGCTAAATACATAATTTGCAATAAAAAATATATTGCGGCTCTAAATTGAGATAAAAACTATCCTATCTTTTAAGTTGGGACCAAACTGAAACTGCGTGTAAAATTTGGTTAAAATCGGTTCAGTAGCTGAGGAGTCCATTGGCCACAAACACAGGGACACGTAATTTTTATATATTAAGATATACAGGGTGTCCACTCCAATCGTGGACCAATAGCTAATTTCTAAACCGTTAGAGATAAGCATATAGTTTATTTAGGAAAAAATCTCAAAATTATGAAAGGAATTTTGGGTCGATTCAATGTTTTTCAAAAAATCAAATTTTGAAAGAGTTACGAAATTTAAATTTTTATACAGCCCCCAGTCCTATCAATCATGTTTAGTGAAACATTCTTGACACTGTAACGTTTAAAACTAAAAAAAAATCACTCTTCTATCACAAAAATTGACAGAGTTATGACGTTTTGAAAAATCAAGATTTTGCATTGTTTCATGACGTCATCGAGAGATCGCTTAAGGGATCATATATGCGAAATCCTTCAAAATCTTAATTTTTCAAAACGTCATAACTCGGTCAATTTTTGTGGTAGAAGAGTGATTTTTTTTTAGTTTTAAACGTTACAGTGTCAAGAATGTTTTACTAAATATGATTGATAGGACTGGGGGGCTGTATAAAAATTTAAATTTCGTAACTCTTTCAAAATTTGATTTTTTGAAAAACATTGAATGGACCCAAAATTCCTTTCGTAATTTGGAGATTTTTTCCTAAATAAACTATATGCTTATCCCTAACGGTTTAGAAATTAGCTATTGGTCCACGATAGGAGTGGACACCCTGTATATTGTATTGTGTTTTTTTCCGTGAACTTGAGACCTCTTATTTTTAATATGGAAGTATAATACATAGTTATATAAAAACAATGAATTTTTAAAAATATATTTGTTTAAACAAAATGCTCCATATTCTAATGCAAAACTTAATATCCTTAAAAGGAAAGATATACATTAAACTATGTCAACCAAAAAACTCTACTTTCTAGCACTCTTAAAGAAGTTTGTTTGAAAATTATATTGCGTTTTTTATAATTATTTCACATTACTTAGATAAAAAAATGTTAATTATAGTCTTTAAAAACTAAGGAAAACTAATCGATAGCAAAATAAAGAGTAGCATAAATTATGTCAGTATCATCTTGGACAATTTAATGAAATACAGTTAATATAACTATTATCGCCACGGGAATTTATTTAATATTTAACAATGTAAAAATATTGTTTTCACCATTTTTTAGGTGTTTACCTTTTGTGTTTTTTCGCAACTCATAACATTGAGTTGTTTCATAATTATTGGCCTCGAGCGATATACGCAGCTTCAACAGATCATTCAACCGGCTCAGCACTGTTTAACCTATTAATACCCCTACAACATAAAATAGAACAGTCTCCATACTGTAGCACTGGAAATTCGGCTTACTGCTTACATTTAAAGATTTTCACGGAGCGTATAAATCGTGATTCTGTGTGAATTCCGGTTTGGCCATTTGGGGCTGCAACAGTGGCTGACGTCAGCAAAGCATGGCTGTGAGGACGAGAAGTCAACGGAGTCCGTAGATTCCTAACCAAGTTTTATAACGGCGATTTGGCTATGGGAACAGTAACCTGAGCCGGTCACTCTAAGCGGTGTGATAAGGACCGTTTACAGCAAAACGTGGAGACTCGACTTACCTTCGAAGGTACGGAAAAATTGGAAGGCAATTCCTCTGGTCCACTACAAACAATCTCCCGGTATTTGGCGGCAATATTAATGTTTTGAAGGCTCTTATGATTTAATGCCTTAACTCGAGAAGTGAGTCTTGATCACCACATGATTTAAATATAAAAAATGAACGTTTTATTGTGTTACTTTATGTGTGTCGTCCTTAAATTTGAGGTGAAAAAAATCACTAAAAGCGCTAATGAGACGGTTCGAGTTGCTGGTTACTCTGCGCGAATCGACTCCCTAGTGCAAATAGATAAATGTTTGCAAATAAATTAAGGTATAAAAGTCAGTTTTTGTTACTTGTTGTACCTGGAACATATTATAAACATAATAAATATTAGCATCGCATGTGTCTTTGACTATTT
>JAXGGA010010359.1:0-47280 GCA_038373865.1 Uloborus plumipes | reverse complement strand
ACCATTAATTTTTTAGTCACGATGATACATATGCTGCCTTTCACATTAAAATCTGGCTTATTTGGGACACTCTGTCCGAAAAGGCTCATGCACAATTCTTTGTTTTTTTTTATGCATTCCGATTCAGTTGTTCATCTACTTATGCTGTCACGTGCTGTTTTTGACCCAAGTTGAAGTTTTGTAGGATTAAGGGGCGAATCGTCAGTCTGAGCCGTTTTTTCAATTCCTTCATCCTTAAGAAATATAATTTTTCTTGGACTTTTTGATCGATACGCATGTCTGAATTTGCTCTCCACAAAGTAAAAAACAATGTACTACCATACTAGAGCCGATTTAAAAGACAAAAAATTAATAAAGTAGGTTTATTTTCAAATTTCGGCTTCCAAACTTTCTCATCTTCTTTACACGAGAACTAAAGAGCTTTTGAGATTTTGATTATTTATTCAGCAATCTCTGCACTTTATAAATGAATAATACAGTCCCGCATTTCCTCCACCAATCACATTTCAAGGGATATTTGCATAAAATCTGACTATTGTCTAAACTTTTGCAACAATGTAAAAAAATGTCTTTTGTAATATCCAAAATTTGATTCCAGTTATAGTTATAAGAACTCCAGACACGTATTTGGGACCATATTGTGTACCTGCAGTAGAAATTAGAAAACATTTCGTTGAATAGTTTTCTTTTTATTCACATATTTTCATTTTGTCTAAACTTTTGCATCGCAGTATATATATATATATATATATATATATATGTGTGTGTGTGTGTGTGTGTGTGTGTGTGTGTATATACACATATATATACAATATAAAGTAAAGATGAATTTGAAACGAAAACATTAACCCATTAAAGCCTAGCGTCCCTTTTTAGTAACGGTTCAAAAAAGGGTCTGAATTTTCCAAAAATGAACATTTCAACCAAATTATAGTGTTTAATTAGTACCTTGGTATTGTTTCAATTTGTTTTTAACAGATTGCAGCACATAACCATTGTAAAGTGTGTTCTGTAGCAGTTTTAATATGATCTTTATCAAAAATGACATCGTTCACAATCTCAAGAAAAAAAGCTAAGTTTTCAAAGTTATTCTCAGCTTCCCAGTTTATGTTAATTGCTGATTTTATTTCTTATTATAAATTGTCTTTTTAAATATTATATCGTGGGCAGGAAAATAATTTAGTAAAAAAAGTATGTACCCTCTGGGGTCTGCCGTAACTTTTAAGGGACGATTTTTCTTTCCTTAATAAAAAAATTATTTTTAACATGATATTTTTTTAATTATTTTTTCTGTCCATTAAACACTGTTTGTAATCAGTATACAAAATATGTTTGGAAAAAAAAATGTCAGGCATTAATGGGTTAATCATATGTCTTGTTGAAGAAGATAAACATTTGTAGCTCATACGCAAAGGTTTTTCAAAAATAGAGACTTAATAAAAATCTAAATTCAGCAAAATACAAAAGGTACTAAGTTTTGAACATTTTTTAATATAAACCACTTTACTTACACTATATTTCTAAACATTCTCAGCAGAAAATAAAATGAGTTCAGTTGTCATTTAACCTCCAACTCTGAAACATCGGCCCTGAAAACATGGCAGAAATGAAAGCTGAAAAAAGAAATGACTGACTCATAGTCTTAAAAGAAATAACTGAGCCGACGTCTTTTATTTATTTATTTATTTATTTTGTTAACATAAATTAGTCATTCAAGAGAACATTTTATTATTTTTATATTTATTAATTTCTACTTATTTTGAGAACTGATTTAAAAAAAAATTTAAGATAGAACATACATTTAATTTTTTTTTCTTTTATATTTTCCTTTTTCTTAATTTCTTTTTTTTTTCTTCTTTGATAAAATGTATTACGATGCGCTTTCTATTTTTAATTATTTTTTTAAAAATAATAAGGAATGTTTATATAGAAGAAATTTATTAGCTGCATTGTTTAAAAGGTGCAACAATTTTATTTATTTGTTTTAACTTTTTTACATATATATTGCATCAGACGAAAGAGGCATATATTGTTTTCAGCCAAAAAGATTCATTAGATATAATTTGAAGTCTCAGACAAATAAAAGAATATTTAGCAAATGCTAGAATGCTATTGTCGGTAAACGGCAAAGTAGACTCGCTTAGTTCTTGACAGAAATTATTATTCTATACTCCCAATAGAGTACTATCAATGAAGTGTAATTCAAGCGGTATATTTTAGAAATATTTCAGGATATTGAAATGAAGTTTATACAACAGTTACTAAATATTGGTGCCAACCCATTTACACTTTTCTCAAATATTGGTTCAAAATGTGCTTGGAAAGTTTATCTTTAAAAATCCGTATTCTCCTCTACGTTATCTTTTATCTTTTTTTAAAAATATTAACATGTTATTTTTTAACCTATATATAAAACTGTCTGAATGCATCATCCTATTTAACTAAAAGATTTTAAATTTTGAGCTAGCGAAGCATGGAAGAGTAGCTAATTTTTTGTCAAAAATTATTAATATCGTTAAAAATATAAATGTTATTTTTAAAATTATAAATATAAATTAAATGGACCAAGAAATGATATTAATGACATAAAAATTCCATATTTGAGTCCGCTTTCTACAATACAACACACATGCGTTATAATTGTTTTAAAAATAAATATTGTGTTTTCAAAGACTTTCAATGGTTTAAGTTTGAAAAACATTTGTTTAGATGTTTTTAGTATGCATTACTTATTTAGTTTCTTGTAAAGTATTCATATTATTTTGTGTGTGTGTCTGCGAGTAGTAAAATTTATTCTGTACATCTTAAATATAAAAATATTCTTACAAACGATGTGAATTTTAAATGCACAGACATGAAGAGATTTCAGTGTTTAATTAAACAAGCACTTTTCTCACAACTGTTTCATAATTATAAAGTGTTTCATTTAAAACGTAATTCTGTCATTAAGAAATGCTATTGTAATTGAACATGGGAAATTAATTGATCTAAGACTGGTATAATGCGTTTTACAATGTGAAGCACAGCATTAGTAAGGAAAAAATACATTCGCAGAAATGTTTTACCGCAACTAATTCTCAAGTTCAATTAGAGAAATTGTACTTCAACTTTTGAAAATAATGAGTTATTCGCAAGCGTATTTCTCCTGAAACTTGAAGGATTTTCTAAGAAAAGTTTAAAGCTCGAACTATTTGCGTAATTAAGTATTTAAATAAGTTTTCACTGCTAGGTATTCTTTGTAATCAGAAAGAAAGATGAAAACGTAAAGAATTTTCTTTGTCATGTTCGTTGAGATGTATAAAAACAAATGTTCAAACTAATTAAAATATTGGAGGAAAAGTATAATGTAACAAAAATTTTGAAAATACCTCATTTCACATGAAAGGTGTTCCCGTTTAAAATGACAAACCTTTATTTTTTCAATCACTTGTTCTAGATGCATGCTTGCTAGCTCAAAAATGCTCAAAATAAGATGGTGAGCTGGGATATCAGAAGTTTGAAGCAAAAATCAAAATTACGAATAGTTGAAAAATACGACATTAAAATTTTTATACGGACTCTAGGTCTCTTAGCCTATTATACGTATAATACTGATAATTTTACACTTTATTACTGTGAATTTTACAGTTTTAAAGTGGAACATCTGTTGCCAGTATTATACTGTAAAAACTACAGTTTTTTTTTTGGCAGTGTACTATTATTTTAATCCATTTGTTACAAAACGAAGACTTACGCCTTGGAAAATGTAACTAAGATTTCACTTTCTTATAAACCGTCTGACATCCATAAAAACCCTCGAAATGAAGTTACCTTAAAAACTTCAACTGCAGGAGAAATTAGTATGTGAGCTCACGCAGTGGAGATCGCTCTCTCAGTTTGATATACATTACTCTCATCTTGGATATTTTGGTGTTAGGTTTGGAGATCGGCGTAAAACATGGGTATCAAATCGGGTTTGTAAAACTGAGCATTCCAGGAGAGTGAACTACAGGGAAAAGGGAAAGTATAAATTTCGGCTTACTAAGGGTTTGGAGAAAGCCCAAAAATCACTTCGATGACTTATTTCTGCCTACTAAATAGTACTATGCAAGCCAAAGTTTAAACAGTGTATTATCGGAAAAAATCCGTGTTTAGTTTGTTCGCTTAATCCATAGATTCCATTTAAATTAGAATAATGTATTGTATAATGTCGGACTCCACACTGCAACAAGTGGACTGTTGTTTTTACAGTATGAAGATGGCAGCCGAGGTTCCAATTTAAAACTGTAAAATGAGCAGTAATAAGCTGTAAAACTATTAGTTTTACAGTTTCTTACTGTAAAGTTAGCAATTTACAGTTTATTGCCGTAAAATTTAGCTGCATTAAACTGTAAAAACAACAGTATAATACTGGCAGCAAAAGTTCCAGTTTAAAACTGTAAATTGCACGGTAATAAACTGTTAAATTAGCATTTTTAGTTTATTACGCTAAAATTAGAAATTTTACAGTTTATTACTGTAAAATAAGCTGTATTAAACTGTAAAAACAACAATTATTTTTTTTACAGTGCACACCAAATTACGAGGCAGTGGAAAAAGTGAAGCAGCACACCCCAAATGCGCCAGCCTAGTTGGCGCAAGACAAAAACAACAAAAACCATAAGTAATGTAACTTACTTCTGTACTAATATGCATCTCAAATTTAATTTTCACATAATTCAAGGTGAAAACGAGAAAAAAATATACAAAATGTATCATTAAAACCAAAATATTTCTAATGCTTTGTATCTATTGCATGCTTTTTGAACGCTAGATAACAAATTGAATAATACCTAGTACATTAAAGTTCTAATAAGTAAAATTTTGAAACCACAACACATTTCTTTTGCGTGCATTTGTTCCAAAACCCGTTTGGCACATTATAAACATTCATTATAGCCTCTGTAAAAAAGAAACATTTAATGAGAAAATATATTCATTAGAGGCCGGCTTTTGGGATCGTTTATAAAATACTACCTTTGCGGGAGTTTCATGGGTCTCTAGTGGCAATATCACTTACAACTGTCTACAGATTCAGAAGAAAAAGTTTTGATTTAAGGGTTCCTTTCAAATAATTTTTCTTGCCCCGTGTAGAGTCATTTAGTTAAGGCAAACAGTAAAGCACCAAACATGTAGAAGTAATATTTCAAGCTGGCTTTTCATTTTTTTCCAATTTGTGTTTCGCTGAAGAAATAAGTAAAGGACTATTTTTAAAGGTTGGTCTTGTGAAATTTTTCTACTAAAGTGATTTCTCAATTTCAATTTCTTCAACAAAAGTAACAGATCATATTTACTAACCTTTAGTATGTTTAATAATAACAAGTAAATTTTTATTCAACTCTCGTAGACGATAAAGAACACAAAATTAGCTCCTTTATTGAGTAGCAAAAATGTGCTTCCGTCTGAAAAGGCTTCGCATAATTTTTTAATATTGAAATTTTATCTAGCATTGTATGTTCATTCTTGGAATTCTTTGTTGATCATACTCTGGATTTACCAAATATTATGTAAGTGTGATAGAGAAACAAGTTAACTGTTGTCTTTTAAGTGAGCTTCATTAACTTTTTTTGAGCTGAATTTGACTACGTCCATCTCAAATTATACTTGGAACTGGTTGAAACATTTTAAATTTTAGAAAACAGTAATTTTTGAAACAAAGTCAATTACATAACTTCAACACAGTAACTTAATTTATACTGCTAATAGTTGCACAGTAATTACACTGGTCGACAGTGGTTCACTAACAACAACCAAATTATTGTTTTTATTACGTATTCATATAGTTATTTAAATACCTGCAAGTAAAAAAGTCCCACCACGTCTCAATTTTCCGTAATAAAAAAAAATATTTTTTTACTATTTTTTATGATTTTCACACCAAATGCCTATTTTTGAAGAGAAAAGGAGCAAAATATTAACTCCTAAATTTGTTTGGAGGTGAAGGGAGACTCAAAGTCCGAAATCATGACCACCGATAACAACAAGAAGTTCTGTCAAGAACTAAACGAGCCTACTTTCCCGTACATCGGCATCGGCATTCTCGCATCTGATCATTATTCTCTTGATTATCTGAGACTGAAAATTATGTCAAACATACCTTTTTAGCACTTGAAGCTGATTTCGAAAAGCAAAGTATACCCCTCTCATCAGATGAAATAGACACGTAAATAGTAATTAACGAATAAATAAAGTTTTGTCGCACCTTTTAAAGAGTGTAACTGTTACAGTTCCTCCGTAGAAAAAATCCTCCATCGTTTTCAAAAAAATAATAATAATAATAATAATAATAATAATAAAATAAATAAATAAAAGTACAAAGAGCATCAAAACACATTTTATCAAAGAAAGAAAAAAAAGAAAAAAAAACTCGTCCGTTAATAAAATGTCTCGAATTTCACTTTTAATCCGTTGCCAGTTGTTAAATATAAATAAAGAATAAAATGTTCTCGTGAATGAAAAATTTTTGTTACAAAAAAAAATCGTCTGCCAAAAAAAAAAATAATAATAAATAAAATAAAACAAATGAATAAATAAACAAAAAATCGTCTGCACAGTCAGTCATTTTTTTTTCTGAGCCTGCATTTCCGCCATGTTTGCGGAGTCGGAGTCGGAATCAGAGTCCTCACAGAAGATTACTCAGAAAAGTACTTTACAAACATTATTTATCAAAACCATTTTCTTACAAAGTTAGTTTGAAGGAAATCCGACTTTAAGTTCAGGATCAACATTCAACTTAAATTCCCTGTAGACGCTAATGTTAATTTTTTTTCTGAAAGGTTCAATATTGAACGAAAAATGGTTCAAATCAAAAAGCGAAATATGAGAATCTATGGGAAAGCCTCTCCGAGATCTTTCAAACAAAAAAAGTTTATTCTATTCGGACGGTTCCCTCAAAAGTTATTAGGTGGGGAAAGGTTACTTGAACGGTTCAATGTTGAACGAAAAAATGCTCAAATGAAAAATTTAAGTCCGGTAATGAAGTATCCTTGCTGAGATCCTTCGAACAAAAAATGTTTTTATTTAAATTGGACTGTTCACTCAAAAGTTATTATTGGTGACAGCTTGATTGAGCGGTTCAATGTTGAAAGAAAAATTGTTCAAATCGGAAATGTAAATACGGGAATGAAGTATCCTTGATAAGATCTTTCGAACAAAAAAAAGTTTGTTCAAATCGGATTGTTTACTCAAAAGTTAGCATCGCGGGACAGGTTATTTGAACGGTTCAAAGTTAAACCAAAAATTGTTCAAATCGAAAAATCAAATATGGGAATGAGCTGTACTCGCCGAGATCTTTCCAACAAAAAACAGTTTATTCCATTCGGACGGTTCACTCAAAAGTTATTAGGTGGAGAAAGGTTGCTTAAACGGCTCAATGTTGAACCAAAAGTGTTCAAATTGAAAATTTAAATACGGTAATAAAGTATCCTTGCCGAAATGCTTCAAACAAAAAAAAGTTTGTTTAAATCGGACTGTTTATTCAAAAGTTATTAGGGGTGACAGCTTGTTTGAACGGTTCAATGTTGAACGAAAAATTGTTCAAATCGAAAAATCAAATATGGGAATGAGCTGTACTTGCCGAGATCTTTCCAACAAAAAAAAGTTTGTCCAAATCGGAATGTTCATTCAAAAGTTATTAGGGGGGGACAGACAGACCGACCGACCAACACACAAATTCCCCATCTCAATACCCTACTTTCAAATTTTTAATTTTTCGATATTCATTTTACCTTTTTATTTTTTTAACTTGGCGATATTTTTTGGACTTGGCGATATTTTTTGGACATGGCGATATTTTTTAGATGCATTAACCTACTTCTAATACTTTTTTCGTCTTTCTTTTATTTTTAACGGGAAAGTAGGCAAAAAAGGGGGACGAGGGGAGTGTATCCCCTCAAAATATGCAAAAAATCATGAAAAAGTATTTTTATTCTGGTGTCTTTAATATGACGTTTTAAAATTTTTTTCGGGTGTAAAATCAGAGTATGATAAGACCCCCTCCTATTACTCCTATGCCCCCAAAAAAATTAAAAAAAAAAACGATCTTATGACTGACGCACGCTAAATACGAGCTAAATATGGCTTTGTATCAGAGGGGGCGGGGGGAAGGGGCTTTCGGTAAAAAGTGGAGAGTGATGGAGAGGAAAGGGGCCATATTTGGATTTTGGAGATAATTTTACATAAGAACCAGCCAGAATACGCCGTCTTTCTGAAGACCTGCGATGTGTCTCGTATTTATCGAGCGACAGTCATAAAATCGGTTTTTAATTTTATTTATTTTTTTAAATTTATTTATTTATTTTTTTTTACAGCGCAAAAATTTTTTCGGACGTAGGAATCATAGAAGGGGTCCTATCCTCTGATTTTACATCGAATTTTTTTTTTTAAACGTCACTTTAAAAAAACAAGAATGAAAAGATCATTTTTGGTGATTTTTTGCTCATTTTGAGGGGTTCACCCCCCTAAGAACTCCTTCTTTGCTATTAGTGATCATGATTTTGAACTTTGAGTTTCTCTTGAAACTTCAAAAAAAGTTAGGAGTTAATATTATGATCCTTTCCTGTTGAAGAAAGGTGTGTTTGATATGTTTTTTCAGTTATGTTCAGTACTTTTTAGAAATTCATAACAAAAAAAAAACTGTACGTGCTACAGCTTTTTTACTATTATTTTTGAATTCTACATTGCAAAATTAGTCAAAAACAGTTAATTTTATCTTTGTTAGGGAAAAAAAGTGAAAATTTAGCGACTAGTGTTATTATTATGATTATCCTTAAATTGCTCCACTCCTTGTTCGCTGTTCACAAAAAAATATACCGTCTGCTAGGATCAATCATACTCAACTGTGATAGTTACGATTGGTAAAATTCAGCTTCCCTTCCCCGATGAAAATGCAACTTAGTAAAGAACTTAGTATGATTAAAACAATATTAATAACCCGCTTTCACGCACAAAAAAAGAGAGAACTTGATGAAAATGCTCTTAACAAATTTATTACTGAGCTGTTTGAAAGAAAATAAAAATAAAATTCAGATTGTTAAATATCATATCACTTGAATCTTTCCGCTGTTATATATATATATATATATATATATATATATATATATATATATATATATATATATATATATATATATATATATATATATATATATATATATATATATATATATATATATATATATATATTTTTTTTTTTTTTTTTTTTTTAATTAGGGGAATGTGTCAAAATTCCTACGTAACTGGTAATCTACTTTTGCGGTTTCGTGAATTTTGTCCCTTTTTTCAGTTGCCTTAGATCAAAACGAAGTTTGGTTGTAGTTTTTAAATGTTTGCATCAGTATAAAATATATTTGTTGTAAAATATTTAAAGAAGTTATAGTTATTTAAAAGTAAGGGTCTTCAACCCAGGACACACGGGCCACCTGTGTCTCGCCGAAGATATTTTAATGGCCCAAGAAGCGTTTTCTATTAGATAGAAACAAAATTTCAAAAAGGAAAAAGAAAATAAAAGAAAGTCGAAAGATCGAAGTACGTGTAAATATCTAAGAATGCGTGAAAATGTTTTATTCATGTATTTTTTGGTAGTACCTACATATGCGAAAAGTTTGCTTGGTCAAACAAAGAACACGAAGTGAAAAATAAATATATGTTTCACAAATCAACATTTAGAGGATATAGTAGGTATCGCAATATGTATAGGATATAGTAGGTATTGCCAGGGACGTCATTTCGAATTTTTCCAAGTGAGGGGGGGGGGGTGCAAAGGGTACATACACAATGTAAATTTACCAAAAAGTGGCAAAAACCACGCCCACTTATATGCTAATACATTGATTTCCCAAAGTCAGGGGGGGGGGCAATTCACCCCCCTGCCCCCCCCCCCCAAATGACGGGCCTGGGTATCGCAAAAACATAGATACTTTTTATCGAAACGTCAATAAAGCAAACATAATTCCATTTCATGTTCAGATTGAAAGACTTGTCTCTCCAACAATGTTTTTTCTTGAAAATTACTAGTATTGTATATGGGTTATGTACCATCGATATATACCATGGCATGTCGTTTTGTTTTATATTTTTGTTTGTGCTAATACATGCATATTAGCACAAAACATTGGACAACTAGTATATATATATACATTTAAAGTTAAAGAAAAGAACTACAGAAAAAAATTAGAATTACCCTATTAAAGAACGCATATAAAATTAAAATGAACGAGATTTTACATTCTTTAATGCATATTTAAAATTTTAGAGAGTATTTAATTTATTCAAAAATGGATAAATATTTCTGATGAAGAATTTTCTTTTAATTAAACTCTTAAATGGATTTCAGTAATTAAAAACGGATTTTTTATATACGAAGAAAGACTTGCACTAAAAAACTTTTTACTTGATATTCAGAAAGTTTTAATTACAATTAAAAAATTAATGAACTAACCATATGACGTAAGTCAATAATTAAAATACTTAATAGTTTTTATGTCATATAGAACTCTTTCGCACAAAATGATTAATTGAAAAGTTTAATATTTCCAAGTTTGTTTTCAAGAACAAGATTTTTTTTCCATTTAGGGTGTACAGTTTTTTTTGCGCGTATTAAACTTTAGTATTGTTATGTGGTAATTTCCCTGGACTTAGTTTTTTTTAAGGTGTAAAAGTACTTGAATTATAAGTTTTTCGGTCTTAACAAAAATATTTGTATAAAAATTTTAATTTCCAAAACTCACCTATGTTTTTTTTTTTCTAAAATATTTTAAAGGACAACGATTCAATAAAAATGTTTTCTTAACGTTCCATTATATGGACATATTTCATGAATGTAAACAAAAAAAAAAATATTTTTTGCTTTAAAATTCCAAACAATTTTTTTTTCAAATATCGTGTACATATATAAATATTGTTTTTAGAGCTACAATTTTTTGCAGAATCTGCAAACAACATTAGAAGACAGATATTATTTCTTATCAATTATTCTTATATTTAAGAGTTATAAAAAAAAGGATATTGATGCCAGTGTTGCTTTTTCCTTAAATGTTGTTAAATTAACACGTTTGTTTACATAAGAACTTTCTCTTAATAATTTTCAAATTTAGAGTAGAAAATGCCTACACAGTGCACTAAACTTTAGTTTTTTTTTCTTTCAGCCACTTGACTCCTTAATAATAGAATCCGCTTATAGAGAAAAAAATAAAACAATATTCAATAAATTTGGATCGATAGTTGGAGTGGGTTTTTCGTCTCTTTTTTGTTCTCGAATATCACGATACGGAAATAACTAGTTTGAAAAACATTCCTAGAAGCTGTGATTGATTAGTTCACTTTTTTGCAATGCAAAACTTTTCCGGAATTCTTTGAGAAATGCCTCTTTACAAGAACGTATTGTTTAAAAAAGTTGACTCCAAGTTGAAAGGAAAGAAAAAAGCCTATTTGTTTAGTTTTCATTTACTCTCGTTTTTTATTGTGCACAATTGCGGTATTTTTAAATCAGTGACTAGTTCAAACTGCAATGTTGATGAAAAATATAATAAAAAGTGTCCCCACATTTATTTCAGACAAAATCATAGGTATAAAAGAACGATGCATCAAGTCACAACTGTTACCCTTAATTACCCGAACATTAATTACCCTAGTAGCTAAAATGTGACCAAAACTCGAAAGTGTGGTGAAAGTGTCAAAAAAAGTTTTTGTTAAGTCATTACAGCAACATACGAATGACAGTCCAAGGCGACGTCGCAAAACGTCATTGCAGAAAATTCAAAATGTCATAAAGTGACCGGCTGCAAATTGATTATTGCACCGCAGCTGCAGTGAAGACACATTATAAATGTCACAAATGTGACATCTATCTGTGTCACAGCATTACTTTTGTGAATCATCACACTTCTGTCACTTTGTGTCTAGTGACGTCCTGTTTGTGTTATCTGGAAACTTGTTACTATTGAAGCGCAATCTACGTGCCGATATTAATTTCATTCTAGAAATAAACCTACAAGTCTTATTTTTTAAAAAAAAGGAATTTTAGGAATAAATTTACGTTCTTCCTATGATAAAATGTTCATTGCGTATAAGGTTTTGAACGTCTTTTGGCATGTTTAAAAATGAAATTAATTTCTAAAAGAAATAAGGATTGTCTTAAAACCAATATAAATGGAAGTCATTTACAGCTCTAAGACGGAAAAAATCACGTACCGAGTAGAACGTACAATAGAGTAGAAAAAGTTTTGATTTAACGTTTCGCTAAAGAGATCATTTTTCTTTACCCTTAAGAGTCATTTGGATGAAGCAAACATTAAACTACTGAGGAACTAGAGGTAATATTTCAAACCTGTTACTCGCCACATTTTTTTTTCCTTCTTACTTGTATTCTTTTAAATACACGGAAGCGACTTTATTTATCGCTTTTGTCAGCTTTCAATTTCTAAAATATTGGTGAAACACAAGAATGGTTATACGTAAATGGCAGATTTTGGTTTTCTTCGTGAATGAAATAAAGAAAACAACGAAGCCTCTTTAAAGACGATTTTAGACGCTTCTAATTTTTTTCCAGAATGAATTTAGCTACTGTTTTAATGTACTTCCATCTACATAATTAATAATGCTACAGTTTTTGTATTGCATGACACATTTTCAGAAAATTTAAGTTATTTTTCAAACCAAAACACATCTGATTTTTACTTCACTTTTACAAGCCCTGACAACCTAGTAAAAACTTCATCTTTCTTGTCTTAAAATTTTACTCTTTACGTGTAGACGCTTATTTTTTCATTGTAGAGTTGATTGTGGAAGTGTGTCACGTACCTATGAACCAAAGTATTCATATGACTTTTATGCTTTTTTTCTACTGATCACGTCACATTTTACCAGAGTGATTGGTTGCATATATTTGGGTGTCATGAAACTTTTTTCTTAAAACCCAAGTGGCCCCAGTTGATGGTGAATGTCGAATGCCTAACGAAGCAATATCATTTAATGAGAGTCAAGAGAATACAAAATTATTTTAGCATTGAAAATTTTATACGTACATGCATCATTGTAGGTCTTTCTCTCTAAAATAATATTTCCGTCAAAAACCCTCTCTCCACTTCTAGCATCAAGTATTTCGTGAATTGATATGCGTCTCGCACCGCAAGTTTAAATGATGCACGAAAAGCACTCCATCTGCGGCGTACTTTCCGAACAGGGGTGCATAAAATATTGGGCTTACGCGTAACACGTTGTCGAAGGAAATGGATGGCCCGGAGAGAATGAGCTTCGTGCCGAGGGTTGAAATTTTCACGGCGATGGGTAATTTTGCTCGGTGTTCAAACAGAGAGTCATATTCTGAAATAACACGCTGCTTTCTTGACTCGGTGATGAAGTGGAGACATGTCATGTGTATTTCAGTTTCGACTTCGGCGATCCAGAATTTTACTCGGAATTGGAAATATGTTGTGTGTTTTTGGCAATCTAAGGCCCATGTGAACGCGTGTTTGGTGAATTATTCACTTGCAGATACCTTGGCACAAACTGTGTTGCATGAAGCCTTTAACAATTACAACAACTGTCTTTTGTAATGTTTGAAAGTGATGGAGCTACATTCTGTTTTAGTTCTAAATTTGTTTTGCAAAATCAGTCAAAAATTATTTTATTTTTTTTTGAATATCTTTTGCACGTTTCAATACAATAAATTTTTGAAGTATTGTAATATAATTGAAAATTAACTACCTAATAGGCTACAGCAGTTAACTGATGCGAGCTTTGATGCACGTCTTGAAGTAATTAGAGGCATTTTTTCTGTCATTTAGTATTAAAGTTAAAAAACAAAAAGAATATGGAAATAATTCAATAAATACAAAAGCAAATAAAAACTGGGCCATTTTTACTAAACAAAGACGTATTTTGCAAAAAGAGCTCTGCTGAATGCGTTATAAAATGCTAAATGCAGATTACTACACAAAAAAGATACGTCTATGGAAAACATGAGTTTTATGGAATAAAGAGAATTAGAAAAGGGATCTTTATCTCAAAAGAATTGAACATTAAAACTAGAGCATACGTGCTGTGTAGAAATAAAATATAATCAGCTGTGAAAATACAGCGTAACCCGGAAACAACAAAGTAGGAATGTGTTGAAGAAACTAGTATATCGTGGCAAGCACGAAACTTTCTTATGAATTATTGGATCTAACGTATAATCGCTCATGTAATCACTAATGCAAAATTCTGCTCTTTTCAAAAGCGGAAACATTTCGATAATTGGGATATTGGCCATCCTAAATCGTTGAATTCAACTCTTTTTCGGTACTAATTGTCTGTGCAAGAAATGATTTCCTTTTGATTACGTACACAAAGTTACGTTACATAAATCTATTTACATAGGGTAAACATGTAACAAGAGGTTTAATAACATAAAACTCTTTACACAAAATATTGATGACAATGTTAGTATCTCAACTATCGAAGTATCCCCTCAAAATCAGAATCAAATAAATTCAAACAGCGAAAATTCAAAACCATTTCAGAAGCTTTAAGTAACTTTCGAAAATTCTCTTGTTAAATTTTCATTCTTAATCAAACATTTCTGAACATTACTTAAACTAACAAATGCAAATTCGGAGAAAAATTATATCGTGATTATAATTATGCTTTCTCACATTTATCAAAAGTTTGGTAAACAAGGCATCCATTACAGATATTAATCAGTGTCTAATGTTTTCTCGTCAGGTTCTATTAAATGTTGGAATATACAAGGAAAACGTTACTACATAGTCAAAATTCAAAAATGTATTTAAATGAATAATTTATCATTAAGCAAACACATCACCAACCGTTATCCAAATGTCTGGCAAATTATTAATCGAATAAATCTTTTACAAATGCATCAAAAATGCTATCTAATGCACTTCATATGCGTTCAATCATGTCGTATATAGCTCTCACTTCTTTCCACCAATTATACATAATACTGCAAAATTTATAAGAGTTTGCTAGGAATATTTAAATCAAAATTGACAGTAAGAATTAAAAGTAATATTCAAATATTGCTTGATGAAAGAGAAATATAACCACCTTTTCCCTGAAAAACTTAGTAACAACTCATTACATTAGTGGAAGGTATGCATGCAGAACCCTACACTCGCCATTCGGTTGATATTAATCAGTAACGATGGGCCCTGGAGTTGCTCATGAAATTTCATCGCTGTCCTCGAGGCAGAGATGCGGAAGATCAATGGCTCTGCGAGAGGAATGATGCTTATTTCAGGAGAAATTACACCGTTCAAAATGAATGAATATTGATCAGAAGAGTGAGTTATAAGCCCTTTTTTATATCGATTTGGATATTTTTTGAAGCGTTTTTACTTTAGCATTTATGGTTTACACGTTTGCTATGCTTTTAAACAGGCAAAAACCTAAACAAAAGTTTTTCATGAAAATATCTGGCAAACTTATTAAAGGCTAAAACCTTAAAGATGGTATTTTGCATAATAATTTTTGTTATGCTTCTGAATAACTAAGGTCCTAAGCATACATTTTTTAGTAAAATACCATTTACGTTTCCTGAACAGTTAATGCTTCTAGATTTGTGCTTTATTTTAAGCGAAAAGATTTTTCAACGGCCTATGAGGTGGAGTGCATGTAGTCACAACATTGTTATACACTCTATAAAAATTAGCAATATAAAGTAGGGATTTTCCAATGATTTTAATATTTATTTATATAAATATAACTGAAGCAGTAACCTAAGTGACATACATTTTACCTTAAAAGCCATATAAGTAACAATAAAAAACGTTTGAATGCAAAAAGTCTCATTTTTCTATATTATACTCTTTATACCTTACCAGTTAAGTGTGAAAATGATTTACTGATAAATTATCAACCTACTTATACTAATGCTGCAATTTAAAAACATTTCCTTATTAAAATTCTATTACTTAACATAATCTAGTTAATTTAAAAATATTTGAAAAAGAGCAAAATGTTTTAACTATAGAAAACGAACTATTTTAGTTGGTAATGGAATGTTCTATTGTGTCTGGAGAAAGCGTCTTGAGACTTCTCAATGGGACGACATTAATCACGTGGTTTGGGGAAAGCTTTGCTAGTAAAACTCCACTTCTCCAGTGTCATCAAGGTTCCACAAGATCAATGAGCGAAGAAGAGTAATGAGGCTCACTGCTGCACAAATCGACACAGTTCGGGATTATTAACTACCGATTTAAGCGTTTAAGAACTTTCACCAGTGCCTGCGTGAGCTCTTGTAGATTGATGATAGCATATACTTTTAACATTTTTTTAATGACAAATTTCTATTTTGGGAATTTCTTCAGAGCAAAATAACAAACTGTTTAAAAGTAAATGGGCTTAATAATGCAAATAAACTGCATGTTTTTAAATGCAGAACTCATGAAACGTAGTAAATTTTATATTAAACGCGTAATTTATACTGTATTATTTAAGTATTTTTAAGTATTTAGATTGTTTGTGACTTACATATTCAATGTTTTGCAATAACAAATTTCTATTTTGGGACTTTTCAGTACAATATCAAGCTGTTTTAAAGTAAATGTGATTACTACTGTAAATGAACTGTACTTTTGAAATCTACTAAATTATATAATTAATTTAATTTATAATGCACTAAATGTGAAATTTTTCCCCCTTAATTTTTCACAGTGAGAATATCCTTGCTTTAAGTTTCAATAAAGTAATAGTTTTTAATCTGTATACATTTGTATATGAATATAAACACAGCTTCAGCTACAACTATAGAACAGATTAATAGCAAAGTAAAAACGCACTTTCTAAAGAGAGGGGAAAATATTTATGGTCATAGACAAAAAGATACTGTATTCATGTTGAATTTTAAGTAAAAAAAATATACTTCGTGGGGGATTTTGAAGGAACACATTCATAAATTAAGCTACTGAAATTCAGGTTTATATCAATTGAATTGAGCTCTCAAAAACTTAAGACTTTTAAGTGATTGGATTGAGTAAGGACTCTGTGCGAGCTCTAATATCAATTTAGGAGGGTTTTTTTTACGTACAAATGTTTTTTTTTTTTTTTAAATTGATGTGACCTTGCAGGAATGCTGAAGTGGCAAATCCATTGCAGTATGATTCCTGGTATCAGACTAAAACGTTATATTCTCGTGTAAAGAATATTATTTACTATAAACTTAAAATATGAAGCGATTATGCAATGTTAGAAATGTATACATGGGTCGTTAATCATTGAGCAAGTCCAATGGTTTTGCAGAAACATATCCTACACTTTTGTCTTGATTTCAGAGGTTAGATTTACAAATATACGTAAAAGAAAAAAAAAGAAAATCGTACCAAAATTTTTTATCCTAAATTTAGATGTACTTTGGACGTTTTTCTTCTTTTATTCATTTTCTCCAAATTTGTTTTCAAATTAAAAACAGAATTGTATTTGATAACAACTTTTAGTTATTAAAAAACGATAGCTGATTCTTAACAAATATTATTTCAGAACTCCCCTCCTCCCCGACCCCGCACTACATAACATTAATAGTTAATAAAAAAATAAAAATAGTAAATTACTGTTATTTCTCTTGTCTTTTTTCCAGAGATTGTGTACAAGACATTATGATTTAACTAAAATAATTCAAAGGGAAAAAGAAAGTTATATAATGCCAAGATATTTTTGATTAAAAACATCCAAAATGGTTGGTTAGAAATCTAATTTGCTTCAATGTTTGAATTTGGATTTATAGGAAAAGAATGAAAGCTTGGATTAAGATAAATTGAAAAGAGTACAAAACGAAATAAATAAATACAAAATAGCAACAAATGATGATTAAAAACCTCTTACGTAATTCTAATTAAAAACTCAAACATTTATCTAAAGTAAAGAATCAAAATATATCTACAGACGTAAGTTAAACAAGGACGTTTGACGAAAATGAAGTTTGTAGAAATTACATTGTCAAAGAAGGTGAAGAAAAACACACACAAAACACTGATTAACTCTTAAAAGTTAATCTTGTGTTATTCTTGAAAAAAAAAAAAAAAAGTTTAAAACCACCATCGACTTTAATTAACAATTAACTAACAAACAATGGGAATCTTACGGAATTTGCTTCCGTAATTTTTAATTAAAATCACGCTAATGAGTATTCTATAATGGTTTTGCAAATGTTGATAAGGAAATGAGCTTGAAAAAGTCGTTTTTTTTTTGCACAAAGTGGGTAATTAGGTCCTGTAAGAGGTTGGGGGAGGTGGAGGGGATATGATTCTTTTTCTTTTTGCAGAAAGAGTTTTAAACTATTACAGAATTGCTGTTCAATTGATAAAAAAATCATAATTTTTAGTATACTCACAAGTTATGATTTCTTCTTTAAACAATGTTTTATAATTTAAATAACTGATATATTTAGCAACCTTTTTTTTTGTAAGCCCTTTTAAGTTTTATACCAGATGAGTTAAATATATAGCATGTTTGTTACCCATTCGACATTGCAAAAACTTTACTAACAACTAATTATGTAATTTGAATGATCCTTTACACGAACAAGAATGGAAAAAAATGCAACAAAGTTAGAACAGGAGAATTTATACTGTAGCATAGTCCACCTAAAAAAGAGAATGAAATTTGAATATGCGCCACAATTGTAATAAAAATTTCATTCAAACGGATCCTTTTTCCCGTATCAGCCCTGTTTCAACATAGATAAATATTTCTCTAGACAATTTATGAGTACTTGAGCGTTTGATAAATGCATTTTAGTATGTTAGAAAACACCGCAGGCTTCATTTATTATACTCTTCAGTGTTCAGATTATTTCACTTAAAAAGAAATTTAGAATGGAGTTTAGTAATGAAGAACATATTATTGCTTTAGTAAACAAGAGACGAGAGCAAATGTTTAGCATTTAACTCTAAATAGTAAAAAACTGAACTTTATAGATATGGTTTGTGAAAAACAAAGCATAGGCGAAGTATTCAAGAAATATATATATATATATATTATATATATATAATAATTTAATATATATATAAATTAATTTATAATATATATAGATATATATTGCTAACACACTGTTCTTCTCATTATCTCTATATTATTTATTATTATATTACTATATAATAAAGCCTGAAGGTGGTCTGTCTGTCGTTTACGCGTCGTAGTCGCCAAAACCGTCGGTCACGATTTTCATGTCCACTTGGCACAAAATTAGTTCGTAGCATGTAGTTTTGCACCTCGAAGCGATTTTTCGATAATTCCATTTCGTTCTTTTTCTATTCGAATTCTTAGCGGAAATTCGATAAAATAGGGAAGAAATATTTCATACACATTTTCAAGTCTTATGTCATTCGAAAGCTTGAAATTTTCTGATAAAAATGATGTCAGTTTGAAGTTTCTACGAGCATTAGAAGAGATGCAATAATTGTTTTAGAATCCCGGAAATTCAAGGCTTACCTTCAGCAAAGCAAACCAAACGATTCTAAAATGGTTGAACTCAAGAATAAAATTCGTTTGAAAATAGAGATGAAATGAATTATTTTATCAACAGAAATCAACTTTTCATGTTGTTACCATGGTTACGTGTTCATACTGATTTTTGTTTCGTTCTTTTTCCAGCGTTGCCAGACGTAGTATTTTTGATACTATGGTGTATTTTTTCGGCCCAAATAAGGAGTGTAGTATTTTTCCGGCAACCCTGTTTCCAACATACTAATGACTTAATTAAAAGATTTGGCGGATTTTTTTCTTTTCATTTCATGGATTTCGCATTTCAGCAATATTGATTTTGGCAACGTTTGGAAACAGTCGCCTATTTAGCGAGAAAGGGGTACCCAAAGCACAAAGATTAACCAAATATCGTAAAATTGCGACCAGTGCAACGTTCTTTTTAAAGTGTTTCATTTCGGAAAATGTATTGTTTTGTTTTTAAAGCTAGGGAAGAAAACTTTCTTCTTCTTTCAAATTTTGGTAAGATTTCTGTTGGTTTCTGTGAGCAACAAAATTGTTCTTATTTTCTCTTTTGGCTTATTTTTGTGCATCTCCCCATTGGGTTTCATTTGAATGTCACAAGGGGATGCTTTACCCCTTTTATGGAGTAAACCAGTGTTAATTTCAATGTAGATGAATTGGCGCGAACACTTGGCGATGTTTCGCCAATCCTTTGGTCGCCATGTATTTCTCGCCAATTTGGCGACAAATTTGGCGATTAAAAAAATTTTTTTTTTTGGGTTCAATTTGGCGCTATTGGCGATATTTTGCGAAAAATCCACTGAATGATGTTAAAATCGGCGATATTTAGGAGATTAATCATTGTAAAACATTTTTTTGCATTGTTTCGTTGCAAACTAAGGATATAAATGTTTGAGTTGTTATCTTGCTCCCTCCAAGCACTATTTTAGCACTTAAGGCATCTACTAAGAAATGTACACGTAAAAGGAAGTAGTGTAGGGTCCATACCAAATTTTTATGTCATACTTTTAAGGAATTGTAGTTGAATTATAACTAAAATAGAGTATTTTTTCTGCTATATCAATTATTTTACAAATGAACTTTTAATTTTATACCACGGGCAAAGCCGTGCGGGTACCGCTAGTGCATAATAAAACAGTACGAAAACGTCGCGTCGTTAGGTAGTCGTTAGGTTAGATCTACATTGTTTCGAATTCAAAAAACTTGCTTGATCTGATTATAGCTATGAAATAGGTACGTTCCCATACTTTTAAAATTTATATTTTTAAGGTAAATTGGGTGGTGTTATGCAAAAAAGAGTTAACCCACAAAACATAAAAAAATGAGTTATCCAACTGTGATGGTAAAATATGTTGCATTCTACATTAAGCAAAAATATTTAAGCCCTATCAGCATTTCATGGTAACATATCATTGGTATATTGATATAGAGCTCCATGCTTTTTACCAGAGTTTGTTGACTTTAAAGCCCACTATCTCAAAATCAGGTTTTTATGGGTTAACTCCTTTTTGCATAACACCATTCAATTAACCTTACAATAAATATACAGAATAAAATCCTTATATTGAATGCTACTTCGAAGTTGTTTTTTTTTCTCTTTAGGTCTTGTTATGAACAAAAATCCTCAAAGTTTGGCTTTTGTTTGAAAGTTGAAAAATGATTTGCTGAGAATAAAATTTCAACTGGCGGCATGCAATTCATTTCCTACACCTGAGACTTAAATCCGTTGGATTAGAAAAAAAAATCTCAGATTTTCATGCACCAAGATGAAAAATAAGAAAAGATTGAATGATACCGTGCATCAATTGACATTCGCTACTGGTTGCTTTTCAATGAAGGTTTCTTTCTAAGATCATATGAATGAACTTTGAGATATTTGTATCTATTCTTCTGTATACTTAAGATAGTTTTAAATTCGTTGTATGAGTTCTTGTTTGTGCCCCTTTTAATTTATTTGGAGACGCAAACGAGTAGTATAAAAAAAAACTTATTTTTACAAAATGAAAAATAAAATACTTTTTATTTTAAGAAAACAACGTCATACTTAGTCCAACTTGAGGAAATAATTTTCGATACACCAATTATACCTTCCTCTCATTTGGCAGAGGGTTTTACTTTAGTTAGCAACTAGTGGTACCCGCACGGCTTTGCCGTATTAAAATTAAAAGTTCATTTGTAAAATAATTGATATAGCAGAAAAAATGCTCTATTTTAATTATATTTCAACTATAATTCCTTCATAGTCTGATATAAAAATCTGGTATGGACCCCATACTACTTCCTTTTACGTGTAAATTTCTTAGTAGATGACTTAAGTGCTAAAATAGTGCTTGAAGTGATCAAGATCACAATTAAAAAATTTATGTCCCCATTTTGCCACAAAACAATGCAAAAAATGTTTTACAATGATTAATCTCCTAAATATCACCGATATTAACATCATTCAGTAGATTTTTCGCAAAATATCGCCAATAGCGCCAAATTGAACCCAATATTTTTTTTTTTTAAAATCGCCAAATTGGCGGCAAACACATGGCGACCGAAAGCTTGGCGATATATCGCCAAGTGGTTGCGCCAATTCATATCACTTGTGTCTGCATTGAGATTAACACTGATTGATTTACTCCATAAAAGGGGTAAAATACCCCCTTGGGACATTCGAATGCAACCCAAGGGGAGATGCACAAAAATAAGGCAAAAGAGAAAATAAGAACAATTTTGTTGCTCACAGAAACCAACAGAAATCTTACCAAAATTTGAAAGAAGAAGAAAGTTTCCTTTCCTAGCTTTAAAAACAAAACAATACATTTGCTGAAATGAAACACTTTAAAAAGAACGATGCAATGTCGTAAGTTATACGATGTTTGGCTAATCTTTGTGCTTTGGGTACCCTTTTCTTGCTAAATGGGCGATAGACGCGCCTGCTACTGTTTCCAAACAATGCCAAAATCAATATTACTGAAATACGAAATCTATGAAAATAAAAAATAAAAAAATCCGCCAAATCTTTTAATTAAGTCATTAATATATTGGAAACAGGGTTGCCAGAAAAATACTACGCTCCTTATTTGGACCAAAAAAATACTACCGTAGTGTTAAAAATACTACGTCTGGCAACGCTAGAAAAAGAACGAAACAAATATAAGTATGAACACGTAACCGTGGTAACAACATGAAAAGTTGATTTCCGTTGATAAAATAATTCATTTCATCTCTCTTTTCAAACAAATTTTATTCTCCAGCTCAACCATTTTAGAATCGTTTGGCTTGCTTTACTGAAGATAAACCTTGAATTCCGGGATTCTAAAAACAATTGTTACAGTTCTCCTGATGATCGTAGAAACTTCAAAAAAACTTCATTTTGTGCAGAAAATTTCAAGCTTTCGAATGACATAAGACTTGAAAATATGTATGAAATATTTCTTCCCTATTTTATCGAATTTCTGCTAAGAATATGAATAGAAAAAGAACGAAATGGAATTTTCGAAAAATCGCTTCGAGGTGCAAAACTAAATGCTCCAAACTAATTTTGTGCCAAGTGTCTTGAAAATCGACCGAACGGTTTTGGCGCTACGCAGGTAACAGACAGAAAGAAGGAAAGAAGGAAAGACAGACCCACCTTCAGCTTTATTATTAGTAGAGATCACACAAATTAGTAGAGATCACATTTTTTACTTCGTCAGTTGAACAAAATTTTATAAAGGTTATTAAAAACGTTTTAACACCAATTTTTCAATGATCTATGTCATCTCAAAGCTCGATTTTTTTTCTTTTAGAAAATGCTAAGTATAAGCGAATTCATAAAAAAGAGAAACTTTGTTTCTTATCCAATCAAAACATTGAACTTTCTTGAAAAGGACGATGGTTTTTAATATCTCTATTCCACCTAATCCTCTATAAATCACACATAATGCTTCAAATATATTTTTATTTAGTTCCGCCGTTGTAACCTATGTGCCTATGTACGTCATTCCAAAACACGATGACATGAATGGCAAGTCTATAACAAAATACAAAGATATACACTGAAGTGACAAAAGTCATGGGATAGCAATATGCAAATTTTCAGATGGCAGTAGCATCACATAGAACAGGTATAAATGCGCAGTGCTTTTACAGAGCTTTCATTTCTGTTCAAGTTATTCATGTGAAGAGGTTTTAACGTGATGATGACCGCACGACGTGAATTAACAGACTTTGAACGCGGAATGTTAGTTGGAGCTAGACGCATGGGTCATGCCATTTCGGAAATCGTTAGAGAATTCAACATTCCCAGATCCACTGTGTCAAGAGTGTGCCGAGAGTATGAAATTTCAGGCATAACATCCCACCATGGACAGCGCAGTGGTCGACCGCCTGCACTTAAAGATCGAGACCGGCGACGTCTGCAAAGAGTCGTAAATTCTAACAGACAAGCAACACTGCGTCAAATCACCGTAGAAATCAATGTGGGACGTACAATGGACGTGTCTGCTAGAACTGTGCGGAGAAATTTGGATTTCTTGGGCTATTCCAGCAGAAGACCGACTCGAGTGCCTTTACTGATAGAACGACATCGCTTGCAGCGACTCTCGTGGGCACGTGAGCATATCGGTTGGTCCCTAGATGAATGGAAAACCGTGGCCTGGTCCGATGAGTCACGATTTCAGCTGGTAAGAGCCGATGGTAGGGTTCGAGTGTGGCGCAGACCCCACGAAGCCATGGACCCAAACTGTCAGCAAGGCACTGTTCAAGCTGGTGGTGGCTCCGTAATGGTGTGGGCTGTTTTTTCATGGCATGGACTTGGTCCTCTAGTGCGACTGGACCGAACATTGACTGGAAATGCTTATGTGCAGCTACTTGGAGATCACTTGCAGCCATTCATGGACTTCATGTACCCAAACAACGATGGGATTTTTATGGATGACAATGCGCCATGTCACCGGGCCACAACTGTTCGCAATTGGTTTGAAGAAAATTCTGGACAATTCCAACGAATGATTTGGCCACCTAGATCGCCCGACATGAATCCCATTGAGCATTTATGGGACACCGTCGAGAGGTCTGTTCGTGCCCAAAATCCTGCCCCATCAACGCTTTCACAATTATGGACGTCTATCGAGACAGCATGGCTCAATATTCCTGCAGAAGACTTCCAACGACTTGTTGAGTCCATGCCACGTCGAGTTGTTGCACTTCGCCGGGCAAAAGGAGGGCCGACACGATATTAAGAGGTATCCCATGACTTTTGTCACTTCAGTGTATATTGAATTTAGTAAAAATCAGAAGAAGATGTAAATTTTGCTTTTTATTCAATCAACAAGATTGCACTTTCTAGGGGATGAAAGAAAACCGTTATTCTATGCTTAAATCTCCTTGTATATTCTATAGAAAAGCAAACAATAAGGAAAAAGAAGCTCAGAGTTTACATTCTCAAAATTTAATTCGACAAAAATACCCGAACTTATATCCTTTAAGGGATAGGTTTTTCGGTTTGTGAGCATTGTTCACACTGCAAAGAATCTTTGAATTGAATCTCAGAAAAGGAAACGATTTCCATTGTAAGAAGTCCATGAACTTCTAAGCGTATATTTGCAGTTTCAAGTCTTTTGGGAATTCTTAAGAACTTCAAGTGATTTTCTATCTCTGTAACGATTTTTATTCATTCTGTGTACACACAATCTAACATTTCTTCAGGGAAGTTTCTCAGAATGTTTCGATGGCCGACATTTATTCTATTATATTCTGAAGGAATTGGCATTAAAGAATACGTAAATATTTACAATTTTTAGAGGCTTCTGGGATTTTTCATCTGTTTTATTACATTGTATATATTTATTTACTTGTACTTGAAATGGAATACAAATAAATAGATTATTTGGGCATAGAAATGCCAAAAGTTTTAAAAAATAAAACGAATAGCTAGTCCAAAACTGTCACAAGTATATATATATATATATATATATATATATATATATATATATATATATATATATATTATATATATATATATATATATATATATATATATATATATATTATATATATATATATATATATATATATATATATATATATATATATATATATATATATATATATATATATATATATATATATATGGGTGATTCTACAAAAATGGGCAAATTTGTGTTCCATACTGATTGCTCTTTCTGTTTTTAATTTAATAAAAAACTATTTTGGTAATATTTTTATGCGTCTTTTGTTCTATAATTTTCGTTATCAACAATGTCAATATTTAATTACTATTCATTTGAAAAAAAGGATATTCGATTGAAATGTCATCCACATGCCCTATCCCATAGGTGCAATTTTCACAATCAATGGGGAATATAGATTTTTAAAAAATAAGTGATTTTTTTTCAAGAATTTTTTATTTATAAATATGAATGTGTGCAAGATGTAAATCACAAAAAAAGAAAAATAATATGAAAATAATATCTCTAAAAGTTAATCTAAACTTTGTCCCAGCGATTATCAGTCATCCACATGTCTAAAAAGTGTAGATATTTTTTTCTGAAATGTTTTATTTCAAAATCTGGCAACACATCTTAAAATAAAGCATGGAACTTTGTTATTCCTGGCTGAGGATTAATTTTACTATTCTGCAATTACTTTTTGATAAAAAGCAAGCTTAACTCAACTTTCAAGGCAAGTGTTTTTTATCTTTGTCATTAACATGCCCCACAGAATGCATGTAAAATGTACATGTAAATAAATTTTAATAATGAATAATCCTGAGGCTTACATTTGTGGGTTCTAATTCGAAGTGAAGCCGAAAAATATTCAGATATGACTTTTGGAGTACACAATTACTTGTGATTTGTCATTCACATGCCCTTTTTCTATTGTCATTCACATGCCCCAATATAAGACACGTAGATGAATCAAAAGCCAAACTATGACAGTACAATGTTTAAAAATTATGTCTAACAGTTTACTGGTTAAAAAATTTCATTAATATACCTATTGTGTTTGTGTTATTCACATACTTACTGTGTTAAATTCACACACCCATTGTGTCATTCACATGTCCTTTTTATCATTCACATATGCCTTCAAAAAAATAAAAATCCAAAAATATAATAAAATACAAACATTTAAGCTCTGCTGATATTCTATTTTAATTATGTAACTTATCAAGTGCTTTGCTGATTTTTTTTTTCAGATTTTTAATTTTAAATTAATTTTTTGAAATCTACATGTTAGAAATATTCCCATTTTTATAGAATCACCCATATATATATCTAATATATAAAATTCTCGTGTCACAGTTTTCGTTGCCATACTCCTCCGAAACGGCTTGACCAATTTTGATGAAATTTTTTGTGCTTATCCAGTATATATGAGAATCGGCCAACATCTATTTTTCATCCCCCTAAATGTTAGGGGTAGTCCACCCCTAATTTTTTTTTTGTCCGCACATAACATCTAATCTACTGAACTAAAACAATATGTGTTACCGTAAATCCTTACTTCAATGAGCGACCCGATGGTCAAGTGGTTTTGCGCGTCAGGTTGAAGTTCCTGATGGAATGAGATCGAATCCAGGCCCGCAAGGATTTTTTCGAACAGATGCATGTTTTTTTTTTTTTTTTTTGAATGATTTTAATGATTGTAATGTCCTTATGCAGGTACATCCCCTCATGGGGATCTACCCCATATTTTTTTATAGTACAAAATGACAGTTTTGGTCGGATCTTTGTTAAAATTGGCAATGGGGTCCTTCGATGCTGTAGAATTTTCTTATGGACGTTTGCGCCATTTTTGGGGGCTTTGAATCGATTGTGGCAATAAATGGTTTTTGATTTGCGGCACAAATATTATTTTTTCAAAAATTATATACACTATCAATTATGTTATGGAAATTTTTGTACCTTTATAAAACTCTGTATTTTATACCTTGCATTTATTTATTTTGCGTGTGAGAAACATGGTATTCTTAAATCTAAGCCACAAACAGACATCGTTTGACCTTGGGATTTGTTGATAGTCATTGCAAATGCCAATCTAATCGTAAACTGAATACGTTTGAATTGAATTGGCACATCTGTAGGTATAATAGGAATCCGTGGTATGAGTATATTTTCACATCTGAACTTGCCATTTAAAATCCTGGCTTCGATCACGTTTTTCATTAATTTTTGAATGACTAATCGCGTACCGTTGCACAGCCGGGGCGGATTCAAATTACGAAGCAAGATAATTGGAGATCCAACCTTTATTTTTTAAAAATTTGTGTCCCTTTAATGGTCATTCATACCCCCCCCCCCCTCTCGCAGTGAAACAAAACTTTACACAGCACATTTTGCCTAATAACTCAACACTCATGGTGTTTGATACATTTTATTTGTTTGTAATGATGTTTTTTGGTCACAACCAATATGAAAATTACAAAAAAATAGTTACTTTAATTTTTAACATATATTTATCTTCTTCAGAATTTTTGACTTTTAATTTTACCTTGAATTTGACATAAATGCAAGGTATAAAATACAGAGTTTTATAAAGGTACAAAAATTTCCATAATATAATTGATAGTGTATATAATTTTTGAAAAAATAATATTTATGCCGCAAATCAAAAACCATTTATTGCCACAATCGATTCAAAGCCCCCAAAAATGGCGCAAACGTCCATAAGAAAATTCTACAGCATCGAAGGACCCCATTGCCAATTTTAACAAAGATCCGACCAAAACTGTCATTTTGTACTATAAAAAAATATGGGGTAGATCCCCATGAGGGGATGTACCTGCATAAGGACATTACAATCATTAAAATCATTCAAAAAAAAAAAAAAAACATGCATCTGTTCGAAAAAATCCTTGCGGGCCTGGATTCGATCTCATTCCATCAGGAACTTCAACCAAACGCGCAAAACCACTTGACCATCGGGTCGCTCATTGAAGTAAGGATTTACGGTAACACATATTGTTTTAGTTCAGTAGATTAGATGTTATGTGCGGACAAAAAAAAAATTAGGGGTGGACTACCCCTAACATTTAGGGGGATGAAAAATAGATGTTGGCCGATTCTCATATATACTGGATAAGCACAAAAAATTTCATCAAAATTGGTCAAGCCGTTTCGGAGGAGTATGGCAACGAAAACTGTGACACGAGAATTTTATATATTAGATACTAGGGTGATTCAGAAATGTATGGAAAAAAAAACTTTGTATTTTTGTGCGTTTTACCCTCTTATTTTGTGCCACTATATATACTGATTATTTGTGCAAAATTTTGACAAAATATATTAATATTTAGAGGTCGCGCAAACGCCTTGAAATTTCGTGATATTGATAAAAACGTGAGCGTAAATCATATCTATGGAAAAAAGTAGCCTTTATTCTTGTTCGTCTTACCGTCTTATTTAGGCCTTTATATACACTGAATTTTTTTTTTTTTGCCCAAAATTTTAGTAAACTATGTTTACCTTTACGAGTACTTCAAATTTTGTGATAGTGGCGCAAATGCGAACGTAAATAATAATAGTAAAGTTACTTTATTGCTGTTTTTTTCTCTGAAGAAAAAAAAACGTGCAATCACAAAATGAACTATATATCTGAAAAATCAATGAAATGCAGAAAAGTATCAAAACTAATCAAATACGGAAAAAATATAAAAAACAAATTTAAATACATTAAATATATAGTAGCTCGCTCATTAATTCTTACAAAACTTTTTAAGGTTACATTTTTGCAACTTTGAAACCTTTACCGTGTTCCTGTACCACTTGAAGAAGACACTGTGTTTGTTTTTCGTCGTTAGTGATAGTCTTAACAAATGCTTCAATAAGGGCCACGCCACGCTCCGTATTGTCGTTTACAATCCTCAGTTTCTTCGGTAGTACAAAGCCTTGTTGATAGCTATCTTGAAGATTCCAATGCTCAGGATCAAACAGCTGATATATTTCGAATTTCTTCTTTACATGAATAAGGACGCTGAAAATGTTCCAAATCATTTCTCAGTGCTTGGACAAAAAGGGTTGCTGGGAACCCAGCTCTTAGATATTCTTTCCCATTAACGATAAGAATGTGAAGTAAATCACATTCATATGTTACGAATACCTTTTCTTTGTCCGGCTGCAATTTTGAACTGGTTGTGAAATAAACTTGAAGCCATAAAGAATCTTTGACACAGATATAACACGATGAACCGCCCCTGGGACACAAAAACATATACCTTTTGCATGGGTCAGCAGAAGTTGACTTTGCTCAACTTCCATTACTAGTTGCCGTTGCTCTGAATTGGCTGCGAACTCCTCAACCTCATCGTTTCTCACACCAGGTTTAAAATTAGAATGTTTTATCCTTGACTATGATTGCTGAAACCGCTTAAAAAGCAGTATTGTAGATAAAATGTCAGTGGATGGTCCAACGCAATTGCGTGAACACCGCATTTGACATTGCACGCAATCAAATACCCCAATTCTGCCTATTTCTTGGTTTATCGGTTAAAACACCGAAAGACCAAGACTAGAATAGACTTCGGTTGTTAAAACAAAATGTCTAAAATAGTATAATGGCGGAAAGCACAATATAAAAGTTGCTTCCCTAGTTCTTTTTCCCAAGTTCAAACTTGCTCCAACTTTAGTACCGGCACTGCATGTCGTATCGAAACACATACCACTTACGAGCTCAGTAAGTTCCTATTTATCCAACTGGTTATCGCATAGCAGCATTTGCCGTAGCAATTCCAGTGCTTGACTAACTTACTAGAACCCAGAAGTAAATCATCAATGCTTGTGGTCCTGATACTAATACTGGTATGAAACCCACCGATCCTCCTTCATTTTCCTAATATATTTTGCATAAGTGTTTCGTTCTAGTGAACTATCAAAGGAAGTCCTAGATTCAAACGACTTTTGTAAGTTAACGGCCAATTCAGAGCGAATAGTTTGCATTTACCGTTTTATGGACGTTGTCAAATTCTCTCCATTTTAACCCATACTTTGTACTGTAGCAGCTACTATCACAATGGCTTTCTGTCACTTATACTGGGCCCTGTCTAGAGTGGATGCTAACTGTTTTAGACGAAAAAACTCATACATCTCAAACAACCGAAAAGAAAACAGAAAAAAAACAGCCCGAGCTTGCAGCTGCATTTTCTACCCAAACTAAGGAGATGATGCAGCTTTGGAGCGGAGAGGGGGGGGGGGGTCGTTACAACTCACTTTGAGATATTATTTTATTTACTAATTACTTAGTAGAGTAAACTAACATTTTCTATTATTCCATTTTATGTGAAGAACAATATTATTTCGAGTAATGAAGTTATGTACTCCAACTCTCGAAATTGCTAATTTCCAAAAGAATTCGATCGCGTTGCGCTACCTCTAAATATTATTCAATCGAGCTAAAATTTTACATACATCGCATTCATGAATAGTGTAAAAAAACTGCGGGGTAAGACCAAAGAAATTCAAAAAAAATTTTATATGTAAGGGAAGGGGTATATATACCAGGCACGTGAAGTGAAGGAATGCCCACGGTAGGCAGATGAGATCATTTGTGGAATAACAATACATATGTTGAAAAACACGTATGATGTTAACCGTATTAAAATAGTTTGAATATGAATGATACTTACGTAGACAATAGTATGAACATATGTGCACAGATATTCATCTAATTCTGTAGAAAATCCACATTCTTCTTTCTTTCATTGTAGTAAAAATATCCGTTTCATGGTAGTGAAAATAGAAAGTAGGGTCTTGTTTCATTTTATTCACTTTCTCTTTTTCTATGGATATTAAAATAAGATATGAAAGTCGTAAATTTGTCATTCTATTCCTTTTGTAGCCCTTAATTCTTTTTTGGCCAAAAATATTCACTCTACAAAAACAAGTGTGGCTGCTATAGTCAAAATTAACTACAAGAACTTCAGTTTCTGGAAACAAGTGGTTCAGTTCAGAAACAAGTGGCTCAGTTTCAAGAGCAAAATTAAGCACATTTTTTATACATTTGTCACATAGAACTTGTTCCCATAAATATCTGCTAACCATGCTATCAGTCATATATAATGTCAATAAAGTTTCTGTACTTTTGATGGACTGCTGAATGCATTCTTATTAAAGTTATTTTTTCGAAATTTACTTTCAAATTAATGACATGAACTGTTCAATATTTTGTCACTTTTCTTCACCATTCTACAAAAAGTTTAAACGGAATAAATATCCTGAGGTTTCAACCTCATCATGGGAATCAATATGAAAAATAAAAAAACGAAACATTTGAAAATTACGAAAACATTTCATGGAAAACAAAACATAACAGAAAAGACGAATCGAGGAGCCAAAACCATTGAGAATTTCGCTAACACTCTGCACATGAAACTACATTCATGCCTACACTTTGAATCGCTCTGCACATGACGTCCTCAGTTTTCTGCGGAGAATCCAAGAAACCATCAGAGACAGAGCGTAGCTTAGAGTTTCAATGCTGCGCAGAAACAAAGTTCTTCGTCGGCTACGCAGGAAGGGCGGATTTTATTCTGCTTTCACCGTCGCTTTAGCTGACACGAAGGGGGAAATAGCGAGGGCACGTGAAAGTTCTAATGCTATACGTTGTATAGATACGGAGGTCGAAAAGCAGCGATGGTCGACGCTTTTCAATTGTACCAAAATGGAAAAATTCCATTTTTTTTTTACTATACTCGCCGCGTTATGCTTGAATACTTCTTCCAATCAACGCATTAAATGTCATTGAATGCAGTTAAAAGGTTGTTCTGTTTTCGTTGTGGGTAGGCACTGCCTACCTTGCCTGCCCAGACGGCACGTCCCTGATATATATATATATATATATATATATATATATATATATATATATATATATATATATATATATATATATATATATATATATATATATATATATATATATGTACACACACACACACAGTCCAGTCACATTAATGTGCCCATCTGTCAAAAGCCAGAATTACCACATTTCTCACAATGGACTGCTTCGAGACGTTCAGGAAGGTGTTCACTGGAATATTGAGTCATGCCGCTTTCAATTGCGTGGTCAGCTGCGCTAGATTAGCAGGTGAGGATTCATGGCGCGAACAACCCAATCGAGATGGTCCCGCAGATTCTCGATTGCGCTTAAGTCAGGTGAGTTCGCTGACCCTGGGAGAATGGTAAACTTATCTTGGTGCCCTTCGAACCACGCATGTTCACTGGCAACTATATGGCACTTCGCATTGTCCTGCTGATATATGAGATAAACAATATTTATTTAGGGGTAGACATGGTCCGCAGGGGAACATGCGTACTTGTGTTGATCCATCGTGCCTTCCCCAATGATGAGTGAACCCATAGAACCCCAGGAAAATATTCCCCAGACCGTAATGCTCCTGCCTCCAGCTTGGACTGTTCCGGCAATGGTTGCAAGGCGTTTGCTTCCAGAGGCTTCATGCCTTCTAAGCCCACATCAGTTGGTCCGATAGAGCATAAATATTAGTCATCAGTAAGTGCTACCTGTCGCCATTTAATGGGCGTCCAGCTGCGGTACTGGCGTGCAAATTCCAGGGTTCGTCGTCGATGGACCGTAGTCAGCATAGGTGCATGAACCAGGGTTCTGCTTCAGGAGTCTAGAATCAGCAACTTTCGCTAAAAAGTTGTATTGGAGTCGATGTTGATAGCCTCTTGGTTCATCTGGGGGGCCAGTTGCTCAATGGTAGCCCGTCTATTAACCCGAACGCATCTCCGCAGCCGTCATTCACCTCTGTCATCTATGGCTCCTGGTGCACCACATTTTCCACGTCGCTGATTTTTAACAGCCACATTTTGCCATGCACGGTACACTTTTACCGCGCCGGCAAGCGAACAGCTCAAAAACTCAGCTATTTTGGAAATGCATCCACCCTTGGCTCGAAAGCCAATGATCACGCACTTTTGTACGTCGGATAAATCGCTTCATTTTTGCATTACGCCAACCATAGAAACGTTCTCTAAAGCTCTTACATATCTTTTACATACCCTCAACCGCATTGTGCTACCAAGTGCCTTTTGTGATTAGTTATTTAACGTCGACGTCAAAAGTACATGGTGGTCACATTAATGTGATTGGACTGTGTATATATGTGTGTGTGTGTGTGTGTGTGTATATATATATAAATGGATTGATGTATATTTGTTTGTATGTTTGTTTCTTATACAAATCCAGTTTTCGTCGGATTTATATCAAACTTGTCACAGGGGTTCCATGATGCACTAGAATTCACATAGGCGTGGCTTTAAAATTTGAAAAAAAAAAAGAAAAAAAAATCCAAAGGGTTCAAAATTCAAATTTTTTGCCACAAAATTACCACTTTCTTTCAATTTTGAATATATAGAGTAATAGAAATAAGCCTTTAAGCATGCAAATTGATAAAATTTAACATATTTAAATATGAGTATTTTCCAACAAAGATTACGATTAACAATGAATTATCAATTTAAGGCTCACCTATTTCATTTTAGCATGAAATAAGTTAAACATAATGCAATAACGGGCAACGCCTGTAATAAGCTAGTTTAATATAATATAAAAGAATATTAATGTACATATATATATATATATTTCTTTTTTTGTTTACCAATTGAAAAAAATCGATAATTCGGGAGCAAAAGAAAATAACTTCATCGAAAGAAAAAAAAAAGATAATTCGAACCGCTTTCAATAAGTAATCATCGCAATCTGTTTCTCACCATTTCGTATTTTAAAAATTATCACATATGTCATCGGAAAATTGCAATATGAGTTATGAACAAAAAAGATAAATCCATTGTTTATTTTGCCCAAGGCACAACAACCAAGACGCCTTTCTTACCCAAGATTTATACCAAATTCTGGAAACAATTTTATAAAAACATGAATCGGCAGCCCTGTTTCTGCTGATAAAAGAAAGAAAAAGTGGGAGGAAAAAACATGTGTGTGCTTCTCTATAAATTACTTTCGTCTTCTGGAGATAAAAAAATACTTTCCAGATAAAAAATATCATTGGCAAAAGAATTCGAAAAATAAATCTTATTATTCTCTGGGCGATTTTCTGCAAATAATTTCGTCGATAACATGTATCTAAATAAGTTTTTCTACTAAATTTTAGTTAGAACCTGGGTAGAGAAAGAAAACATAATTTTGTCTGGACTTGTTTTTTTAAAGAAAATTGCATTATGGTTCCTATGCATTGCTTTACTATTTTGCAGTAATTCCGCTCGTAAATTCTACCTTAATTTGACATGATTGCTTTGATTTTTCAAAACTTTTTTCCCATGAGATCAGAATAAACAGAGGCGGTATATTTTTCAAAATTAAATGTTTAGAATGTTTCGATTTTTTTGTGTTATGGGAATACAAATAGACATACTAATAAAAATAATAATATTAAATTATGATATTAAATATGAATATGATTTAAAATTCGGAAACTATTATGAAACTAGAAATAGGCAAGATAATGTTGAGAGAGGTTAGGATTTTTCTGAAAATTCTTTAGAGATAGAAATCTCTTAAAACACGGCAATTTAGTACTTTTTCTTTGTTTATTTTTTTTCGAACTGTTGACTGTCAATCCAAAAAATAAACCACTCAGCAACTAGGGTTGAGAAAGGAAACATATAGCAATTCGTCATTGCTTGAAAAGAAAAAAAAAGTAATTTATTTCAAAGCAATAACTAGTCAGTCAAATCAACGATGACGGATTTTTGTTTATAAAAAATGTAAAGAAAAGGACAATTGTAATACCTGATTTGAGGATTTAATTATTGATGCAGTATTTTTTTTTTTTTGTAATAAAAGAAATTATTATATTTTGCTGTTTGGTACTTGAACTTATTTATCATAAGAAAATTCAACAAACTCATAGGAAGTTGCAAAGCAAATCAAAATTTTCCATGTTTTCCTCAGTGCTAAACTAGTATATTCTTTTTCTTTCTTTCTGCTCTTTCTCTAGAAAGACAAAAACTATCATTTCACGATCGTAGGATTTCCAAAATCCTGTTTAACGTTGAGAGCTGGCAACATAAACTAGTTTCATGCATAAAAAACTAAACATGCTGACTTCATGGATCTATTCATGGAAAAAGCTAAACGGAAAGCACGGACTGTTTATCGCTGAGTTACACTAAAGCCGAGAGTTTATAGCGCCGAAACAAGCTCGTTTACGACAACGTTAAAGTTAATTTACAGTCGGCATCCATAAAAGAAGACTTTATGATGCGTAACAAGTATATTTAACACGGAAAAATAAATTTGACGCTTTGGTGATTCACAAACAGAAAAATGTAAGTTTCGTGCTGAAACGTGTTATATCATAATATTTCCAATTAAAAGTTAAGTTACATTACTTACTACAAAAATAAATTAATTACAAAGCTGAACTATTTAGAAACAACTTTTAAGGAAATAAAGTATAAAGAAAAAAGAAATACTTAATAAACTTTAAATACCCATTAATGACTTTTAAAATCATGTAAGCTCGTTTTTCTCAATATAAGAACTTTAAAATTTGCATTCAACGCAAACTTCTAGATAAATTAACTAAAAAATGACGAAATTGTTCACTTTTGTCAAGATATATGATTAAATAAATAAAATAATCATAAATTAAATATCAGCATTCACATATGATCCAATAGCTCTAAATATACATTTTGACATTCTCTCATTTCGACCCGTGAACTTACAGGTGTGTATTTAAGTAATGAGAATAAACCCACAAAACAATTATTTTTGACATATCACTATAAAGCTTTAGTAGTCTTTAAAATATGCTCCTTGAGCATCAACACACTTCTGCAGGCGACGCTTTCACTCTTCGCGCGCTCCCTGGAAGTCACCAACTGAAACATTCTTCAGAGCATGCGCACAAGCCCTTTTGACATCATCTAGGGTCCCGTGGTGGCTCTCTTTGGGGGTTGTTTTCACTTTGGGGAGGAGGGAAAAGGTCTACTGGAGAGAGGGGGTCAAGGTCTTTGCTGTAGGGAGGTTGTGGAGATCTTTACTGATGATTTTGGGCACAACTTTTTTATTCATTCTTAGTTGTTCTGTGATCACGCGAGCACTTAAACGCCGGTCCGTGTTCAGCAAATGTCGCATATGTTGTTCGTTTTCTGCAGTTCTTGATGTTGACGGGCGACCTGCAAGGGGCTCGTCCTCCACACTCTCCCGGCCTTCCTTAAACATTTTGTGCCATCTAAAAACTTGAGCTTGCGATAAGTTTTCCCTGCCGTACGCTTGTTGAATCAATTCTACACAAAATTTGATTGTGTAGCGCTGTTCAATGCTTTGTTGCATTTTGAACTTGCACACACTTTTTTAAAAGCGTCTACGCAACGCGTGATCTTGCCTCAACCAAAGCCAGCAGGTGACTGCCGAGTGGAGCATTATCAACGTGGAAGGCCCCACTACCGACTACAACCGGTTGAAGCACCCTCTTACGTACAGCTGCATCAGGACAAAATTATTCTCATTACTTTTAATACACACCCTGTAATTCTGGACACTTTCCGAAGATTTCCTCATCTAACATTGTAAAATGAATTATTAGAATCATTTAATGCGTTTAAATTATTTATTTCTCTGATGCATGAATTCCTTTCAAGGGAATTTTTTTTCCACTTTTTTTGAAAAAAATATTCACACATCTCTTGATATTCTTTGGACCCCCCCCCCCCACTCTTATTGATAAGCCTCCTACGTTAAGAATCATCGTTCTATCCTCCTACTCACCAGGGATGCAGAATTTGTCACAATACGTTGTGTATTTTTATCGTTCATAAATACTTTCTTTTTTACAAGTATACGACCTCTTTTAAAGAAAATAAATCACAACAAACGAAAGCTAAAAAAATTTAGTTTTTTGTGCAGAAGAAGACCTTTATACTTTGTTACATTTTCTTAGATCTTTTTGATTCTTTGTTGAACTTTTTCATTCTTGCTGCAACACGGGTGGATGATTGGTATTTCAAGTGAAGCTAAATTTGTGTTCAGGTTTTTACAGAATGTTGTTCCATTTACTCTGTTTATTATTTCTCCGAATATAGTGACATTTTGTCACATTAGTAGCAGAAATTTTGACCTTGCTTTCATGCAATATTTCTAGTAAAGTTTGAATTTTTAAAAAAAGTAGAAATTGAAAACTATTGTGTTATAGCCATAAATTCATAATGTACGAGTTAACTGTAAGCGGGCTAGACTATACTTTATTTTCTTAACAACGTTACACTTCAGTTCTACATTTTATGGCACAATTTTAAATTATATCTCCTAGTTATGATACATAGTATATTGAACAAAAACTAGCTTTTTGTACACGTAAATACAATTGAGCGAACAAGAGTTATAAAGTAAAGACTTTTCTCCTTAATTAAAGCTTCATTTCAAACGTCGTCATTTGTTATAAAAAATAAAAATAAATAATAAATAAATAAAAAACAATTGAAAACAATTTCGAAATTATACAGAAAACTAATTGAGTTTTATATGAAGAATTGCAGTTTGTATCGAATTTTCACATAATACTAGAATACTATTAAATCATTGATAAATAAAAACTTTTTACAAGTTAAACAGTTTGAATTCAATTTTGTGAGGTAGTTCACGTATCATATCAGAGCCACAGTTAATCGTATATTTTTCATAATATTCAAAATAAAACTACAAAAAAAAAAAAAAAAAACTTGACATGGATTTTCAACTACAAATAACACTGAATGCATTTACTGAATGGGTAACACGAATAAACAGGGATTAAAAAATGTACTTACGCATTCTGATGTATTAAAATTTAGACAAATCCATTCAGGCATTCACACCTATGAAAAAATAAATCAGTTAGGAGTCTTCAAAAACTTTTGTTAGTTTGTTAAAGCTTAATTTATTTTCTTTCGCTTAATAAAGCAGACATTCTCTTTGTTAATTTTACAAAAATTCTTACGACACTTCAACATTCAAAGCACTCACGCTATTAAACAAAAACACTTTTTTATGAACTAACGACAAACTGCTAGCTGTCAGAAGAAGCTCTCCCATGGCACTGCCCCAGGCATTACTTCTGCAACATCGTGGGAGTTATTGACCAATATAGCACTTCTTAGAAGCGTTCTCTAATGGTTCAAATACTACTTTGGGCTGGTTTTGGTTGTCCGAAAAATCATAGAGACTATTCACGCTTCGTCTATTTGGTTGAGTATAACACAATGTGATCAGCCGTTAATATTACAACCTGACTACACTGCAAAAAATGAACTGTTGTTTTTGCAGTATAATACTGGCAGCAGAGGTTCCAATTTAAAACTGTAAAATGCACGGTAATAAACTGTAAAATTAGCAATTTTATAGTTTATTACTCCAAAATTAGCAATTTTAGAGTTCAGTACTGTAAAAGTAGAAATTTTACAATTTATTACCTGTAAAATTAGCAATTTTTAGTTTATTACTATAAAATTAGCTATATTATACTATTCATTTTTACAGTGTACTAAGAACAATACATCCGTCTATTTCTTTATTTCTTTTCTTACGGACAACCTTTTAAATGAAACAATTTTGACCTCATGCGCATTTTTCAACCTTTCCTGGGGAGAAAACATAGAACTGAAGTTGCCCAAGCAATTTATCCACATCAGCCATGCCAATGCCACTTAAATTGTTTCCGAATTAAACTTCTGAAGATATCCACGGAAATGAATTGACCGACACTATAGCCAAGAAGGGATTAAACAATTCCATCTCCTCTACTTCAGAGCTTACATCTTTTGAGTTGTTTTCGAGGAAAAGGGCCCAAAATAAGGAGAAGTGGTTAATTCCCCCTCCCATCACTTGTACAAAGGAAAAAAACTGGGACTCTCTTTATCTCTTGACGGGACACTTGTATGTCCCGTCTTGCCAGTGGTCACATAAAAAGCCTTAAATATTCTGAGGGCAGTAAGACTTATCCTCTCTGCCCTAAGTGCCACCATGACCAGGCTTCACCTCAACATATCTTGGACTGTTAGGTTTTGAACTGGGAGGATATCCATTCTACTCCCCTTTTGGTATCGGATTTCATTAACGTCAATGGATTTGTTGATCTGATCTGACTCCGTCGGACCAGATGGGAGATTAGAGAAACAACAACAATAACAAATTAAACTTCAATGTCAGTGTTGTATTCCCAGATCTGAAACGTGAGTACAGTATGAAACTCTTTAAGTGTATTGTATCAAAAATATAAGAAAAAACATCATCTTCAAATGTTTAACGTTTCATGAACGGTTTCATAACTTGATTTTAATTTAAATCCTGCTAGCGGACATCATAAGATGTACCGTACATCAAAACTCTTTTTTTTTTTCGAATAGTGGTAGGTTAACTGTTTTCGTTTATTTTAACTGACATTTGGCCCAAATCTCTATAACAAATTGCAACTTTAGAACACTTAAAATTAGTTTATTAATTCCTAAAATGGGCTGCCACAATGATCACAAGAGGACGAATTCGCTACCTTAAAAGGTATCACAACTCTTTAATCAACATTTATAAGTTCATTGTATGAACTTTGATAGCAAACTTTTTTCTTCCTATATGCAGTATATTCTAGAATTTTGCTAATTTTTATTTCAAGATTTTGTTTAAATGAAAAATGGGTATAGTCTATTGCATTTTATTTACAATTAAAGTTCTTTTCGAGTAAAATGTGTAACATCTTATTTTATTAAAAACAACACCGAGTTTTGCTTACTAAATCAGCGCAAAACGTTTCCGCTTCATGGAGTTAAATTATCTATCAACACACCAAAACATACACAGCAGCTTTACTAGAAAAATTGGGAATATTGCACCTGTTTCCAGAGAGCAATTATTATATAATTAATAAACACGTAAGTGCCTACTCTTATCATAAAGTACCTAATGCTTGTTTTTGAAAAATAAGTTGATTTATGTTAAAACAGTTCTTTCATTTCCCATATATATCTTAACACGCTTCAGGTAAAACAACTTACTTCATCATTTACAATGGTTTTGTTATAAATACCCATATATTAAATAGGCTGTGGATTAAATAGAGAATAATGTGTTCTTTAATGAAAACGGAGAGAAAAATAGTCTATTGATGCCTACTTAAATACTACTTTCATGAACCATTAGCAATAAATGGAAATTGAAAGCTATTAAAACGGCCTCTTAATGATCGTGTTGATGGATTGACCTAATAATAATTTCCCCTTTAACGCCATAGTTTCTCAACTTGAGGAGTATCTCAGTATAGAAGTTAGTGATTTATACGAACTTAACCATGTTTCCTATCCAGAATCAATAAAGGGGCGCTTGGAATTTAAGAAAAAATAAAAAACCGAAAATGGGAGTCAACAAAGGTGGTTTTAACGGAACAATCGAAGAAGGCATTTTTTTTCTAAGTAAACGGGTAGAGATAAGAAAAGCTAATTAATGTTCCAAAAATAAAGATAAGATTCTCAAACTTCCGTTTTACATTTACAATGATCCTTTCACGATAACTGCTTTGAAACTACAAGTTTTCATTTTTAGCTGTTTTTAACCTTTTCACCTATCTAAGAATGAATATATATTGGCACGAATACAAGCTACAGATTTAAAAAACATGCATGGGTTTTGCGAAGTGTTACATAAGTAAACGAGTGTAATAGATTCTTACTCTAATTTTGAGCAAGGTATCTTTATAAAAATGCATAAATAAATATTATATTATAGAAATCCATATAAGTATATATGGGTTTTGTAAAGTGTTACTTAAGTAAACGAGTGTAGTAGATTCTAACTCCAATTTTGAGCAAAGTATCTTTATGAAAATAAATAAATAAATAAATAAAACAGTAAAACAACAACAAAAACAGTTAGTTGCAATATTTAATAATAGTATTTATCATTAAAATTTCTATACGAGTTATTTTTTTTTCAACCTTTGATTGCACAGTATGAAGACCAGGGATGCGGCTGGCCTTAGGTTAGGTTCGAGTTATTCCATAAACAAAAAAAAAAAATAACTTAACCGCATGTCACAGTTCATATATTTTATTAAAAAAATAATAGGTAATGATGAAATTTTTTTCTTAAGAACAACCACGTACGTTGATGATTTCTAAAGCAACAAAATTGTATTCATTATCCTTTAATTTATTATTTTTTATAAAGTGTATAAAGCCTCACGTGAGGGACATTATTACTGTTACATTATTACTGGCCCGATTTACAAATATGTCAGCTCAAAATCATCCAGTTTATTCATAATGCTAGCTCTTTTAAAGAGAAAAATTAACAAATATAAACAATACTACTCCATAAACTCTGATTTTTTTTCTGACGTTCTATTTACTTAGGACTTGAAGAAAAGAAAAAACGAATATGTTTTTGTATTTGTAAAAACTTCTGATTTTTTTTCCTTCAATTACTTGACAAATCCAAATGCAAGATACTTGGTATACATTTATGTGTCACCTACTCTCCGCCGGTTATCTGAGTAGCTCGTCTCATTTAAAATATTCTCGTTTACCGAGAGCCTAATATTGTCTCATTGGCCGCAAGGGACTTGCAACAGAGTGAAAAATCTTACGTGCGCATTCATAATTAGTCCTAAAGCATATTTAGCTTTCACCAGTGCTAGAAGATTAATGAGGTGCTGGTTTCGTAGAAAGTATGCGAGTATTTGATAAGAGTATTTAAATTATATGACTAATTTATGTGAGTCAGTTATTAATAAGGATTTTAATGCGTGTATTAAACTTTATTAATTATTCAGAATAATTTATCTGTAGTCTTTAATTTACGTCAATAAGATAGCTAGCTATGTTGGTATCAAAGATATAAACTATTATAATGAAAATAGGCAAGATTTGTTTAAACATAATTAGTATGATGGCTGATTTTAGAGATCATTATTCTGTTATAGGATATTAATGGCATAACGCTAATTAGCATCATACACAGATAGGTTATGTATAATATATTTAAAGTTGAGTGGAAATTTGAAACAAGTTCGCAGATTCAACTAGCAGAATGATTGAAGAGGCATAATACTGCCGTGCTAAGCACAAAAGTCGTATCTGCACTTTTTAATAAAATTGAGTTGTCGCCACCTGGTGATCTTTGTAACGTATTATACCTAAATACAAAATTATATGGTCATTCGAGAACAGGAAATATTTTTTAAAAAATTCTGAAAAAGTTTCATTTGAATCAAATACATCGCGGCGTAAAACTTTAAAGAGTTATATCTCAGTTTGAGCTCAACTGCAAATACCACTTTTGCGCTTAGCAAGGCAGAATAGTCATTGGTTGTAGCACGCACTTTTTTTATATATCTTACTAGCGGTACCCGCACGGCTTTGCCCGTGGTATAAAATTAAAAGTTCATTTGTAAAATAATTAATATAGCAGAAAAAATACTCTATTTTAGTTATAATTCAACTACAATTCCTTCAAAGTATGATATAAAAATTTGGTATGGGCCCTACACTACTTCCTTTTACGTGTACATTTTTTAGTAGATGCCTTAAGTGCTAAAATAGTGCTTGGAGGGAGTAAGATAACAATTCAAACATTTATATCCCTAGTTTGCCACGAAACAATGCAAAAAAATGTTTTACAATGATTAATCTCCAAAATATCGCCGATTTTAACATCATTCAGTGAATTTTTCGCAAAATATCACCAATAGCGCCAAATTGAACCCCCCCCCCAAAAAAGTTTTTAAAAAAAATCGCAAATTTGTCGCCAAATTGGCAAAATATCGCTAATAGCGCCAAATTGAGTCCAAATAAAAAAAAAAATTCGCCAACTTGGCGATATGTCGCCAAATTGGCGACAAATACTTCGCGACCAAAGGCTTGGCGATATATCGCCAAGTGGTCGCGCCAATTCATCTGCATTGAAATTAACACTGATTAACTCCAAAAAAGGGGTAAAGCATCCCCTTGTGACATTCAAATGAAACCCCAACTGGAGATGCACAAAAATAAGCCAAAAGAGAAAATAAGAACAATTTTGTTGCTCACAGAAACCAACAGAAATCTTACCAAAATTTGAAAGAAGAAGAAAGTTTCCTTTCCCAGCTTTAAAAACAAAACAATACATTTTCCGAAATGAAACACTTTAAAAAGAACGTTGCAATGTCACAATTTATACGATATTTGGTTAATCTTTGTGCTTCGGGTACCCCTTTCTCGCTAAATGGGCGATAGACGCTCCTTCTACTGTTTCTAAACGTTGCCAAAATCAATATTGCTGAAATGCGAAATCTATAAAAATGGAAAAAAAATCCGCCAAATCTTTTAATTAAGTCATTAGTATATTGGAAACAGGGTGGCCAGAAAAATACTACGCTCCTTATTTGGGCCGAAAAAATACTACCGTAGTATCAAAAATACTACTTCTGGCAACCCTGGAAAAAGAACGAAACAAAAATAAGTATGAACACGTAACCATAGTAACAGCATGAAAAGTTGATTTCCGTTGATAAAATAATTCATTTCATTAACCATTTTAGAATCGTTTGGCTTGCTTTACTGAAGGTAAGCCTTGAATTCCGGGATTCTAAAAACAATTGTTACAGCTCTCCTGATGATCGTAGAAACTTCGAAAAAACTTCATTTTGTGCAGAAAATTTCAAGCTTTCGAATGACATAAGACTTGAAAATGTGTATAAAATATTTCTTCCCTATTTTATCGAATTTCCGCTAAGAATTCGAATAGAAAAAGAACGAAATGGAATTTTCGAAAAATCGCTTCGAGGTGCAAAACTACATGCTACAAACTAATTTTGTACCAAGTGGCATGAAAATCGACCGAACGGTTTTGGCGCTACGCGCGTAACAGACAGACAGACAGAAGGAAAGACAGAAGGAAAGACAGAGAGACAAACTTTCAGCTTTATTATTAGTAGAGATTATAATGAGCTTGCTTTTTAATTTAATATTTTTGTCATCACATTATATGTGAACGAGACTTTTTCTCAATTTTTCCAAAAGCAATTGCTAGAAAAACAAGTTATATATTGTAATGTTTGAATTATCAATTTATTGAAGGGAATCAAATTATATTAGAGAAAAACACAGTTAATTTCTTGCTTTTTATTCAAAAGTTTTTTTTTAATTGCACATTTTGTAAAAAATCTATCTTACTCTTAGTATTACAAATAAATAACACTTCCACAGGACCGCAGTAACTCAATCCAGTTGAACGTTGTGCTCAAGATCGAAGGGTTGTGGGCTCTAAAGGATCTAAGGGTCAGCTCAATTAAAGCCGTTGCGTATCACGAAGGCAACTGATGTAAGTTAAATATCTCTCAAATACCAAGTCCTCCTAGGGTTATCTTTCTTAACATCACCATTTGTATTGGGGATGTCGATAAAGAAGCACAAACTGATTAGACAACGGCACTGTTGCCCGCCATCGACTAAGGACTCGAAAACAACGTTTTCACCTTATATTAAAAACTGAGTATCTTTCTAGCTATGTATCTATGTCCTGCTTCTTTCTCCTGAAAGCCAATGAACTGAAAGTCAAACCAGATACCGATATATTCATAATTTTTCAGCTTTCATTAGTTAAATTTTACATAATGTTTTATAAAGGGATTCTGGAGAAATTGAGAAAACTCTTTAAATGCTTGCTCAAATTTAAAACGATTTGTCCTTGATGATTAAACATGAAATCCATTGTTATGAAACGTGGTTGATATGAAACCACAATAATAATAATAAGAAGAATTTTGAATGAAGCCTTAATTGAATCAAACATGAAACTCATTAGCAGACCAATCAAACAATCTATTAAAAAAGTATTTTAATCACATCACGCCATGATATGTATATGATAAATATATAGTAAAAAATTACACAGGAAAGTGCAAAAATGAAAGAGCGTTTAGAAAAAAATTAGTCAGACGCCCAGTATGAAAAAGTATTCAAGTTTTGTAATTTTTTTTTTCAGATGTAGCCCGTGTAACGCCAGGATAAGCAGCTATTTGCTTTTGAAAATTCGAATACTCAACTGCCTGGTTTAAATACAGTTTATTTGCTACAAAAATAAGTAAAAAGGGGGTTGCGAAAGCATTGGGGGTTAATAACATCAGAACCGTTAAAGGTTCAATACAGCTTGCAATGTCTAGCGAAAGAAAAATAAAACTTTCTTACAATAAAGTTTATTTTATTGCTTCTAAAGAAAAGTAATTTTAGCAACATTGACAAAATTTTTTTTAATTTTGAGCTCAGATATTTTTATTATTCTTCAAGGCAGCTACATTTCAATCTTTATTCATTTTTTTATACAATTCAAACCATTTGCGTTCACCTTATAAACTACGTCAACTTTATTAGTAGTATATTTCTTTTTATTTTTTTTTCAACTTCTCTATAAAACTATTCCTGTTAAATTCTTAAAATTGCAAATCCGTTCTTTAAACTCAAAATTGGTTTCATTTGTCCACAACAGATATCAGCAAACAACTGGAAACACATGAATAAACAACGAACCGAGTTATGCCGGAGGGAGAAAAAGATAGAACGCATTTCGGGAACGAATTTCAGTTTGATCTATTCAGGGAAATAGAATTTGGAAGTAATGCTTTTCGACAGTTTTAGTCTTTGGGACATCAGAATACATATCTGTTTGACGTATATATTATTATTATTATTTTATTATTTTTTTTGTGTATATTGTCAAATGTGAGTTATCATGAATAAACAAAGAAATCGTTTTTTAACAAAATCCTCTTCGACTTATTTCTGAATTCAAAATGTAGTCCCGAATGCAGTTCCATCTTTTCTCTTTCAAAATGCACAATTGAAGCTAATTTAATATAGATGATGCAAGAATGCATTTAAAAGATATTGCACTACTTTTTCTTCAAAATTTATCATTAAAAATACATTTAACTAGAGAATAAACGAAGAAGTAGAAATGATATTCATAAGGTAAAATCATGCAAATTGTTTTAATCAGCGAACTTAGAAGCAAGATAAAATATACATCACATTCTTAGGTCACTTTGGGGTAAAAGAAAAACAGAATTTCAATGCTTCAACTTGCGATTATTCCCTTTCTTCTTGATCATTTTAGAGAGAAATTGTGTCGTAGATTATATCCTCTGAGAATAGTTAGATATAGAAAATTTGAGAAAATAATCGTTTTTTGCAAATGAATTTATGTTTCCTTTTATCCCAGCGTATTTCTCCCCCCCCCCCCAAGACTATAGGTTCAACTGAAACGTAGGTAGGTATCAGGAAACAAACATTTAGGCTAGAAGTTCAACGCTTTCGGCGCCAGCGTGTGATGCTAAAAACATTTTCCCCTTCATTCGGTATTGAATATCAGGTGTGTCTCAGAGACTGGCAAAGGGGTAATTTATCGGCAGCGAACTTGTTAAGAAGCTCTTCTACACCATCAATAACAAGAGGCAAAAAAAAAAGCTTATTGTCTGTATTCTAGTTTTAAATAGACATTTCTAGCTACACTTTTTTTTTTCTTTGCGAACTCCCTTTTTCCAGTTCAACACGTTTAAGGTCACACTAATTACTTTATTTGCATTTGAGATATCAATTGGAATTTACTTTAAATTAAGACGGGTTAGTAAAATACCTATGTAACAAAATGAAAAAAAAACTAAAATACTTCATTTAAAACATGTCGAATAGAAAAATCTCTCAAAATTCATCAAAAGGAAAAGTGGTATCTTTGTTTGCTCAACCGAAGCTCTATCTTTAGCGATAATAATTGTAGTGCAAAAAAGTCAGAAAATAACTATGCATTTTAACTTCCATTAAAAATTTTACTTTGCACGAGTAAAATTCACTTTTAATTAGTTAGAATACTGAT
>JAXGGA010010358.1:0-47282 GCA_038373865.1 Uloborus plumipes | reverse complement strand
GTTCAATTCCTCTACTTTTTTACAAAAAAAAAAAAAAAAAAAAAATCAAGACTATCATTTAAAATCATTTTTACCTGTTGAATGCATGGTGTAGCCATTTGGCAACAAAACTATTTTTAATTAGAAGTGGCGAAAATTTAGAGTAAAATTTTTAAAAATATTTTTCCATTTTTCGTATCACATTGACAAACACATAATAGAAAAAATATAGAAAAATAAAAAATCATGCAGTGTAGGGTTAACTACTGCGTTTTACACCAAAAGACTGCCCATTGAAATTATGATAATTTCGTAATGCCTTAATGTACCAACTAATTGTAAAATCACTTTTATCTAAGATGTGCCCTATAAATAAGCAAGGTATTAAAATGTGTCATTGTTTTCCAAAGCGTACTATTACTGTTACTTATAACACCGAACTTATTTACTAAACAGCAGAAAGTTGAAGAAAATACGTTCAAAAGAAAATAAAGGAGAAGTTAGGTTTCTTAAGGAGAAACCGTTAAAGAAATCTATAATTTATGTCATTAACATTGAAAATAATAGCAGCCAACTCTGTAAAGAATCTATTTTAAGAAATCAGTGCATATATAATCTATGAAGAAAAGTAAATTGTTCACAACAATAGCAAAATACACCAGACATAATCTTATTGCATGGACTTGAACTTAGATGATTCCATTGTTACATCCACTGTTGTTTAGAGTTTTTTTTTTTTTTGTGTGTGAAGTCTTTCTTAGCTTTCTGGCAGCTAAACTGTTCCTTAACTTAACCACTGAAATGTTTGTTTACAATCTGCGGACGCATTTCAACCGCTTAAAGTGTATTTGAAGCATTTAGATAGAAGTTTAAACGCTACTTGCAGTGAAATCAATTCTAAATTTTTCCAAATTAAAATAAAAAAAAATCACTTTATCAATACCAACAGACTCAACAAACAAGAAAACGCAAAAGGAATTCCACGTTTTTAAAGAAAACTAATGATTTATCGCGACACTGATTTAAAACTACAAGAAACATGTTTCAGGAAAACAAACAGTAAGGGATTGGGTAAGACGAATAATAATTTGAAAAGCTTGTTTCTTGATAGGCGCTCTTTTAAAAAGATTACCCCAATGGAGCATTTGATATGATCGCGATTTCTTACTAGCACGAATTGCAGTTTTATCTGGATAAAAGGACAGGGGAATAAAAATTATGTAAACCAGCAGATTTTCTGTATTCTGAACAAAAAAAATTACAAAATTCACCAAGAGAAACAAATGCTACTGGGCAGGTTGGTACACATGAAATATATATTAATTGCGCCTATTTTGAACTTTTTCGAAAAATCTAATTAACATTAACACTAAACGTTGCACAGATTATTGTAACTTCTCCTCAATTTTGATATTAAAAGAGTTTTCCTACAATTTTGAAATTACTGTCGTCCCCGCTTAATCGGGTAACGGATAAACGAATACCCCGCTTATACGAATAAAATATTTCGGAACTAATGCCATAGACGTAATGTTAAAGATCCCCGCTTAATCAAATACCTCGTTTAATCGAATAATATTTCTTGGAACCAACAGTATTCGTTTAAGAGGGGCCGACAGTATAGGGATTTTAATTTTTGTTAATTTTAACCTTCCCAGACATTTCCATTTTTTTAATCCTTAAAATTGCTTCGTCTATTTAATATACATCCTGTTTTGGGATAAAAATGTATAAAATTTTACAAGGCTATAATTGCTTTAAAATCATATATGTACAACTATTTCTACATTTTACACACACATATATATACGTTTCGTTCATAGAAACTCCTGATATCAGGGGTCTGTCCAGGATTTTTCACAGGGTCCGTTTTTTGTGAAAAACTAAATAATTTTGTGAAAAATCAAATAATTTTGTAAAAATCAAATTTAAAAAAAAAAAAAAAAAAAAAAAATGCGAAATTTTTCTTTTTTGTATTTAATAAAAAATAAAAATTTATTTCATTTATTTTCCTCTTAAAAAAGCATATTAAACATCAAAAATGCGAAAAGTCCGATTTCTGTAGCGGATGCAAAGAGATTGCAGTTTTCAAAGTGATCATTCAAGTGACATCAAAAGCATAAAAACGGAACATAAAATAATTTTTTTTGGTGAATTTTTTTTACAATTGTATTTTAAAGGTCGATGGTAAACATATTATTGATCTCTGTTAACACAATTAATGCAAAAATAAAATGAAACGATCGTTAACATTTAGACTCATAAAAGAAGTTAATTTTGCATTAAAAAACTTAACCCATTAATGCCTAGCGTCCCTTTTTAGGGACGGTCCAAATAGTGTGTCTGAGTTTTCCAAAAGTGAACATTTCAACCAAATAATTGTGTTCAATTATTACTTTGGTATTGCTTCAATTCTGTATTAACAGATTTCAGCACATAACCGCTATAAAGTGTGATCTGTAGCCATTTGATTATGATCTTTATCAAAAATTACATCGTTCACTATCTCAAGAACAAAAAGCTAAGTTTTTAAAGTTATTAACAAGTAAATAATCTATCTGTGTTTGATATATGTGCTACTTTGATCGATGTTTTTAGTTTACCTTTTTTTGCAATTTTGTAAATTTAAATTTTTTTAGGATTTTATAGCAATTTAAGAACGTCCCTAAAAAGGGACGCTAGGCACCAAAGGCTGCATTGTTTAACCGTTGCTGATTTCTTGCTTAGAATCTATAATTTATATCAAAAGAAGTTAGTAAATGTTTTTAGACTGAAAAACTGATAATAATTGTCATTTTTAAAACTTATTTTATTTTCAAAATCTAATTAAACTAAATTAATTAATCATATATAAACTTAATTATACAATGTTCTTAAATATTTTCACTTATTTTTTTTAATTACAAAAAATACTCAAGGTAAATTTTGAAGAAAGCTGTTTCAAAAATGTAATTCTTTAAAACACTAATTAGTCGTTGTATTTAATTACTTTTCCATTATGCATTTAGGTGTTTATTATTGTTTAGTCTGACTGTTGGGGGGGGGGGAGAAGAAGCCCTAAGCTGTTTCAGAAGCTTAGCATTTCACCTTGATGAAGAATTCAAGGATTGCATATGTGTCTGTTGTTTGGGAAAGGGGGGGGGGGGTTGCAGATTTAATTTCAAAATTCCCTGAGCATGCCAATTTTGATCTCTACTGTGAGAATTTATTCACTTCTCTTGCGCTCCTAACGTGGTTATTTGTCTCAGCAAGGTTTTGTGCAAGAATCGGATTAAAAAATGCGCATGAACTAAAGTTACGTTGTTCAAAAAAGAAAAGAGAGGAAGTTTTGAATAAATGTCGATGACATGTAAAATAATATTACGTTGGTTCGGTGGAATAATAGCAATGTTATAACTATTGCATCGAATCTTCATGGAGTTTATCCTATTGTAAAGGCCGAGTTAAAGTTATCCGATTGTCCAATAGCGAAAAGAAAGTAATTGAAATTGATGAACCAAATATATATGGTTGCTCAATACAAACGTTGCATAGGGAAAAATATCCCATGCATCAAATATCGGGAACTACTGGTTTTTGATCCACTCTAAAAAATGGTGGCTCTTCATTTTCATTTTAGAAGCTGCTGTACAACATGCATTGAGCTCAAGAGAGTTGAGTTAGGTATTATGTGGCTAGTTGTTATATTGATTTAAATAAGACTCAGGTAAGATGTGCCCATTGAAGTAAAAGACCTTATCGGAATGCAGCAAATGCAATACGTAGGTTTGCAGAACAAATGTTTTGCTGACTTTCATACTCAACAACACCAATATTTCCTTGTTCTCTGAATCTACTTCCAAGTTTATGTTAATTGCTGCTTTTATTTCTTCTTATAAATTGTCATTTTCAATATTACATCGTAGGCAGAGAAAAAATTTTGGCAAAAAAGTATGTACCCTCTGGTGCCTAGCGTCCCTTTTTAGGGACGATTTTTCTTTCTTAAATAAAAAATTTATTTTTTACATGATAATTTTTTAACTATTTTTCCTGTCCATTAAACACTATTTGTAACCAGTATACAAAGTATCGTTGAAAAATAAAATGTCAGGCATTAATGGGTTAAAATAGTGATCTGAGCAAAAAATAAAGCGAATTTTCAATTATTTGCCTCCTAATAATGAGTAATTAGCTTGAAAAATAATAAGTAAAATTCGATTTTCATATCGGATGCAGAGCTCGCTTTTTTCAAAATGAAAGCATCAGAAATATAAAAACGGTTATTAATAATTTATTAAAGTCAAAAATTTTAGAGCTGCCTTTCATCAGGTTTATATAATGAATGTCATTAATAATCACCGACATATTCGCCAAAATATTGGAGAAAAAAATACGATAGGGAAACATAGCAAAACAAACAATACCAGACTTCCAATATTAACAGACGCAAAAATACATTAATTCCTGAATATAACCAAAACACCACCCTTGTAAGCAAAAAAAAAAAAAAAATCTGCCAAAATAAGGTCAAAACATCGCACCAAAAACGTCAGATGGAGATAATTTTAATTTTAAATAGCTGATCGCTCTACCCAGAAGCAATCCCATTTTTTCTCCAACCCTAGCTATCTGTTTGTAGTTCTAAGTTCATTCCGCCGATAATTGCTATTATCATTATTTCCTTTATGTTTAAGTCTATAGGAGGGAGAAAAATCCTTACTCTGCACTTCCAGAGAAATCCATAACAGCAACATCGCAGCAAGCCGCTTTGATTTGCATATGATAAAACAAACAAGCAGAACCATTAAAGCAAAACAACTATATTTTTTAAGTTGTTGATTTCTTTAAAAGAAACCAACAAAAAGTGCTACATTTTACACTAAAGATTTTTTGCTTGCCGGAGCATCGCAGGGCAGGCAGGAAGTGCGGACAGAAAAGGTCCGAAAGTTATGGGCTTTTACACAGAAATATGCTATGCATTATTTTAATTTCAGATTTGCTTTTTGAATGAATAATGTGTGATATGTACGTTTGTTTGATCATCATTTTGTGAAGAGTCCGTTTCGCTTGATCGTATTTTTGTGAAGGGTCCGTTTTGCTCGAGAGTATTTTTGTGAAGGGTCCGTTTTGCTTGATCGTATTTTTGTGAGGGTCCGTTAACGGACCCGAATTTCCTCTGGCCAGACCCCTGGATATATTCAAAGACCATTAGAAAATTGTCGACCAGACTCACAGTACTTATAATTTATGCAGAGTAATAACTGTCATACATTTGAAATAAAGTTTAGGGTAGACTGGGTACGGTTAAAATGGTGGAAACAAAGGGAATATCCCCCGAACCATGCGTGACGAGGGCTAGGCATCAAGGGTTGACAGGTTGCAACATGAATTTTAGTGCAGCGTCGCCTTTCACACGATGTGCATGCGCATAAGAGACCACATTGCGTTTTTTGACCAAAAAGGGCTTTTTTCGTACGTTTTCACAATTATTATGGTTTTAATTAGTTATCCTGTTGAAAGTTTTGCATCGTTTTATTTGATGTTTGTAGACTATAGCAGTATGATTAGTTTTTATTCAAATTTATTGTCATTCTTCCTGTGAACCGTTTTTTCATAGGGGAGCTCCCTTTTCGACTAGAGCTTCAAATAGTACTCAAAAGTAACACTAAATACACTGAAAAGTTCAACTAATTATCAAACAGATGTAATTCCAGCAACAAGAACACAGTCATTTAAAAGTCACAAGCCAATGTTCTCAGTTTTGGTGACAATAATATTCATACAAATACGTATTTTAAATAACATAGACACATTAAACACACTAAAAATGCTAGGTTTGTTAATTGAAGATGCAGTACCTTTTCAAAATGAGCAAAATATCCCATATATTCAGTTACTTAACCTTTAGCAACAGGGCGGTACACATGTTGTACCATAAGACTTTTTTTTAAGAGGAGAGGGTTGAGATTTTCACTCGAACCCTTTGGAGCCGGGGATTTTTTTCAAGGTTTCATACATCTGGAACAACAGTTTATACCTTCTCTTTTCAATGGAAAAGAAATCTGTGGTTCAACTGTCGTACTACCTGAGTTGAAAGAAAAATTTCTATATGAACAGCCCGGATCCAAAAGGTTAAGTACCACCGTAAATACGACTGAAATAGCACTGATTTTAGGCCCTTAACTTTCAGATAGAATTTTCGTAATTCGTTATCCTGCTGATGCCGGTAAACTGCAGAAAATATTTTAGTTACTGACTACTAAACACGCTTTAGTAGCTAAAATGAACATATTGTAACACAGTTGTATTAGTTTGTGGGAGGCCAGAAATATTTTTGGGAAACAACAGGTTATTACGACAGATTTCAAACCATGAGAAAACTTTTGGTATAATTTTCCTCTCACTACCTGGGATGATATTTAACAATAGTAAATTTTAGTGCAGCAGGCTTTTAGCTCAGCAGGGTAAACGCTATTTGTAATTAAACGAAACTATACAATTGTGACTATTTCAGAAGTTGTTTTGAGCATTTTTTTAAAAAAAAAGTATGAAGATTTACAAAACATTTTTCAATCACATTCTAAGGGCTAAACATTTTTTTCTCAACATTTATATCGCGGAATACGATTCATGTTCTAAATAGTCAGGGTTAGTAAGGGGACTTTATTTGTGTTCTGGATAGTTTAAAATCATTTTATTAGCGTTCTATTAAATAAAAGGAAAACTTGCTTGAATTTCTCAAATTACTGCAAAATCGACGATTTTGATAAGTTGTCTAAGTGAGAAATAGAAAGAAATATTGTTTCTTAAAACCGGTAACGATTTGAATTTTTTGAAAACTTCGAGAGGCGGCCACAAAGCGACATCATAACTTTCTGAGCCTCGTAAAGAGGTAGGACAAAATCGAGCTTGGCTGTAAGACATACATGCTCAGTGATTTGCAAATCAATCGATTCTGAAGCACTTGAAACGCCTCTTAGGGGCCGCAAGTGATTGGCCGATATTAGCTCTTAAAGCCGAAGGAAAGTAATGTGTAGTTTCTGAAGAGCAGAGGGACATTTAGCTTTTAACGGAATGGTGTGATATAAACTAAGCTTAGCTGAAGGAGGGAAGATTAAAACCAGTGCGATTCAACATTTAATTACCAGATAGCCAATCAAGCTATAGAATAGGGATATTAACACCAGAGACATTCCAGAAGTAGTTATATATTTTATTTAAAGACTTTTGTTTAAATTTTAGTCACAGAAGGATTTGGATAAGATACTAGTTTATTACCACTTCTTTTACAGTCGAGAAATCGAGCTTTTCTTACGCAAGTTTATTAATTATAGGCTTCGTATAGGGGAAATAAAGAGTGTTTGCTGGGTGTTTTTAACATAAACTTAAAAAAAACCTATTTAAAACTTTAAAGCAGAAATAAAGGCGAACATTTTTCTTCTAACAGTTAATTAAAATGTTGCTACTGCAAAGAGGTCGAGAGCCAATAAAAATGAATAGCACGCGGACCACCTCAGGTTGGACCACACTGTTTTAAGTAATAAACTAGGTTCTTTAGGGACAATGATCAAAAAATTATGTGAAAAACGTAATAGACTTCAGAACAATTTGTATAGCAAAATAGCAGCTTCGTCCAGCATTTTTTTTTCGTTAAAATTAATTTATTTTAATGAAGGAGATAAAGAGTGAACTATGTTAAATACAGGAAGCGTAATATGAAAATCTGAGGAAGATACTAAGTTCAAAATGAGTTAAGGATAAGGGAATTTCGGCAACACAACTATTTATATTAAAAAATCTGCTTTCTGAGATTTAGGATTTCTGGGTGCACTCCGTTTTGGGATGATAATAGGCCTTAACTGACCCAGGAAGCGGTTATATTTACTCAGCCTCACAGCAGTTGAAATTTATATTCACCACAGTAATGTTTTAGTATATAATAATCTATAGGAGAAATTTAGAAGCATTTCCCCAAACAAGCATGGAATGTAAAAAGGGTTAACTTTCAGTATCTTGCAGTAAATTAAAATTGAGAAAGATCTCAGTTTGTGTAGAAATTTCAATTCTTAAAACAAACTAACTTAGACTGTCAATTTACAATAGAAGCGCTAAGAAATCACTCAACGTGAAATTCCAAACTCTGAGAAGAGCTAAGCAGTTGAAAATTACGGAACGTTTATAGCAAACTCATGAATTTCAAATGAAACTCATTCCTGAATCAAGCCCACAGAAATGCTAAGTAACGAGAATTAATGAAAGCTAATCCTCAAATCTTCACGGCAACACTTTCTGCGATTCCAAGAATGAGGAAGGAATATAATTTGGTGCACACAGGGGGACCATTTTCCTAACGAACTAGGAGAAGGTAAACATTTCGTTGAAAATAAGCAAGCATTCAGCAGTTCTTTTCCCGACCGTTGATATTTCAAGTGCCAAGAAGATGGGAAAAAAAAAATGAAACATCCAACGGGTAATGAGTTCAATCATAAATAGAATCATACTTCTGAAAAAGAGAAATGGATTCACATGAGCTCATTAGGAGCGAACATTTTTCTGGGGATAAATCACAAACAAACTCAACTGATTTTATCGCACGCTGTCAGTAGTGCTCAGAAAGGAAATTTAAAGCAGTTAAATTACAGTTGCGGAAAAAAATGATAGCAATCATACTAACTTCATTTAAAAAATTTCTTACGTATGAGCTATTCAGGGGCGCCCCGAACTAAAATTTTTGGGAGGGTAAAAATTATCAATTTTCCGAATGAAATTCCAATTTTACCCAATCATAAAGCACAAGCATGAACACATGTCGTACATATATAGCATTTAATGAAAAAAAAAAAAAACATTGGGCATCTTTAAAAAATAAATAAATTAAAAACAACAACAATCTCAATGTTGCATTAGGGTCATTCCATTTTAAATCAACAAATTTTCAAAAAAGTTGTTGCATCACCATTTTTGATTTTGATAAAAATTTGCATGTGTATTCCTTCTACTTCCCAGAGCTCAAAATAGTGTTCATTTTATTTTAAAAAAATTTACCCTTTGATATATAGGCCATTTTTGTTGTTGGCAACAGCGAAAATCGGGCGTTTTGATGCTTTGTCTTATGAACTATAACTTTTTTTCTATCAAAGATTTTGAGCTCAAATATAGCTCATTGGAAAGCTAAGAAAAAGATCTTTTTATATATGCTACTAGCGGTACCCGCACGGCTTTGTCCGTGGTATAAAATTAAAAGTTCATTTGTAAAAAAATGATATAGCAGAAAAAAATACTCCATTTTAGTTATAATTCAACTATAATTCCTTCAAAGTATGATATAAAAATTTGGTATGGACCCTACACTACTTCCTTTTACGTGTAAATTTCTTAGTAGATGCCTTAAGTGCTAAAATAGTGCTTGAAGTGAGTAAGATAACAATTCAAACATTTGCATCCCTAGTTTGCCACGAAACAATGCAAAAAAATGTTTTACAATGAATAATCTCCTAAATATCGCCGATTTTAACATCATTCAGTAGATTTTTCGCAAAATATCGCCAATAGCGCCAAATTGAACCCAAAAAAAATTTTTTTTCGCTAAATTTATTGCCAACTTGGCGATATGTCGCCAAATTGGCGTCAAACACTTGGTGACCAAAAGCTTGGCGAGATATCGCCAAGTGGTCGCGCCAATTCATATCACTTTGGTCTGCATTGAAAGCCCTGATTACCCCATAACAGGGGTAAATCACCCCCTTGGGGACATTCGAATGCAACCCCAAAGATAGGTGCACAAAAATAAGCCAAAAGAAAAAATAAGAAAAATTTTGTTGCTCACAGAAACCAACAGAAATCTTACCAAAGTTTAAAAGAAGAAGAAAGTTTTCTTTCCTAACTTCAAAAACAAAATAATACATTTTCCGAAATGACATACTTTAGAAAGAACGTTGCAATATCGCAATAAGATAGAAGTAAATATACTGAAATAGAATTGAATGCCAAATTGTAAAAAAGTCGCCAAAAAAATAATTTTTAATATTGTCTTTCATTATTTATTAAATGCAATTATTGCTGCAAATTACAGTCCAACAATAAATAATCACATTGCAAAAGTATATTTGGAGCAATTTTTTCTTTTAAACTCAACTGATCCTAAAAATTTTAAGTATTAGCCATAGAAATTTCGTGCATTATTCTTCACAATGATAATAAAAACAATAAACATCGACAAAGATCAACCAGCAAACGATAAATTAAAAGCTAAATTCGTTCACTCAAGCCATTAGCTGCAATTTATATTGAAATAAATTAATAATGAAGTAAAATATGTTTTGCAGACGATAAATTTAGAATGGTATCCTGTATTTTAAGGAAAGGACTCGATTTCTCATTTGATTGACAGGTGCCATCTTATCACGGTTTTTAATATTTCATTTGACTAATTTTAATAAGGCTTGGAGTTTGGATTGTTACAAAAACAAATACATTTTTAAAATTATTAAGGGAAAAAGAACGAAATAAAAACGTAACCATGGTAACAACATGAAAAGTTGATTTCCGTTGATAAAATAATTCATTTCATCTCTATTTTCAAACAAATTTTATTCGCGAGCAAAGCCATTTTAGAATCGTTTGGCTTGCTTTACTGAAGGTAAGCCTTGAATTTCGGGATTCTAAAAACAATTGTTACAGCTCTCCTGATGATCGTAGAAACTTCGAAAAAACGTCATTTTGTGCAGAAAATTTCAAGCTTTCGAATGACATAAGACTTGAAAATGTGTATGGAATATTTCTTCCCTATTTTATCGAATTTCCTCTAAGAATTCGAATAGAAAAAGAACGAAATGGAATGTTCGAAAAATCGCTTCGAGGTGCAAAACTACATGCTACAAACTAATTTTGTGCCAAGTGGCATGAAAATCGACCGAACGGTTTTGGCGCTACGCGCGTGACAGACAGACAGAAAGAAAGAAAGAAAGAAGGACAGACAGAACCACCTTCAGCTTTATTATTAGTAGAGATCAATAAATTTCAGATATTTAAAAAATATTTATTTTTTCAAGGTCAAAGTTCACGACGAAAATGACATTTTTTACTACTTTCGAGCATTAAAAAACCCATGAAGGGTTCAAAGTAACAAGCCGATTTTTTCATCATATATTCATAGTTATGGTTACTTACTGTATAAAAAAAATTGGCTTGTTACTCCACCCCCTTTATGAGATATGCCCCCCCCCCAAAGTTGTAAATTTTTTTAAAAATCCAATTTTCAACGCTAAAAAAAATGCATGTGGGGGGCAAGATAAAAATTTTTTTATTTATGGTATTTTAAGTAATTTTTACCAGCTTTCTAATAAAACAAAAGTTGCTTTGTTATTCAAAGGCGTTTGGTAGATATAAGGGACTGAACTATCAAAAAATTGCACAAAAACAACACGATTATTTTCATTTTTTAAAATCTTTTTCTTTATTTAAATGTAATTATATACCTTATTCTTTGCCTTAAATGCTAAAAAAAGACTAAGAAGAGAAATGAAGAAATATATTTAAAGTTTAATAAGATAATTTAATATTTTTAACACCTGGGAATAGAGAATACCACTAAACTTGTCTGATTTTTAAACATCTGATTGCTACCTACAACAGGACTGAGCATTTCTCAACTTGTCCAGGTTTGTTCATACCATGTGGTCATCCTTGTTCTGGCTTGCTCTCACATGTGTATCTTAGTTGTCTTTCAAATTCTGAAAGAAGTAGGTTGTTGAGCTAGTGTTTCTGCTGTAAAATCTTGTGAAGCTGATGTGATTTGTTTTCATTTCAAGTTCATTCATATTCACAGAATGTTTTGTTAAAGGTAAAAGAAGAAATTCTTTAGAATCCTTAAAAATAAATTTAAATTTGTCTTTCTACATGTAAACTGTGAATAAGTTATGGATAACCCTAAATGCTCCATAGGAGTTTTTGAGAATGATGATTGTGATATTTTAAGTTACAGTAGGCAGTCTACTGTAAATAGTATTTCTGAGTACAGTGATGATGATAAAACTTTACTGCACCTGAGTACTGGGTGTAAAACTATTGAAACTGTTTGTACCTACCATGCAAAAAAATTTCTTGCCAAGTTTTTCCACCTTTATGGAACTTCTAGCTGGTAGGTACAAACAGTTTCAATAGTTTTACACCTAGTTCTCAGGTGCAGTAAAGTTTTATCATCATCACTGTACTCAGAAATACTATTTACAGTAGACTGCCTACTGTAACTTAAAATATTACAATCATCATTCTCAAAAACTCCTATGGAGCATTTAGGGTTATCCATAACTTATTCACAGTTTACATGTAGAAAGACAAATTTAAATTTATATTTAAGGATTTTCTAAAGAATTTCTTCTTTTAACTTTAACAAAACATTCTGTGAATATGAATGAACTTGAAATGAAGAGAAATCACATCAGCTTCACAAGATTTTACAGCAGAAACACTAGCTCAACAACCTACTTCTTTCAGAATTTGAGAGACAACTAAGATACACATGTAAGAGCAAGCCAGAACAAGGATGACCAGATAGTATGAACAAACCTGGATAAGTTGAGAAATGCTCAGTCCTGTTGTGGGTAGCAATCAGATGTTTAAAAATCAGACAAGTTTAGTGGTATTCTATATTCCCAGGTGCTAAAAATATTAAATTATCTTATTAAACTTTAAATATTTTAATAGTTTTACACTCTAGTTAGTAGTTTTACACTTAGTTTACACACACAATAGTTCTACACTTCATTGCTCTTCTTAGTCTTTTTTTAGTATTTAAGGCAAAGAATAAGGTATATAATTACATTTAAATAAAAAAAAAGATTTTAAAAAATGAAAATAATCGTGCTGTTTTTGTGCAATTTTTTGAAAGTTCAGTCCCTTATATCTGCCAAACGCCTTTGAATAACACAGCAACTTTTGTTTTGTTAGAAAGCTGGTAAAAATTACTTAAAATACCACATATAAAATTTTTTTTATCTTGCCCCCCACAGGCATTTTTTTAGCGTTGAAAATGGGATTTTTAAAAAAATTTACCACTTTAGGGGGGCATATCTCATAAAGGGGGTGGAGTAACAAGCCAATTTTTTTTATACAGTAAGTAACCATAACTATGAATATATGATGAAAAAATCGGCTTGTTACTTTGATTCCTTCATGGGTTTTTTAATGTTCGAAAGTAGTAAAAAATATCATTTTTGTCGTGAACTTTGACCTTGAAAAAATAAATATTTTTTTAAAATCTGAAATTTATTGATAGCATATATAAAAAGATCTTTTTCTTAGCTTTCCAATGAGCTGTGTTTGAGCTCAAAATCTTTGATAGAAAAAAAGTTATAGTTCATAAGACAAAGCATCAAAACGCCCGATTTTCGCTGTTGCCAACAACAAAAATGGCCTATATATCAAAGGGTAAATTTTTTAAAAATAAAACGAACACTATTTTGAGCTCTGGGAAGTAAAAGGAATACACATGCAAATTTTCATCAAAATCAAAAATGGTGATGCGCACCCCATTTGTTGATTTAAAATGGAATGACCCATTATTATCTTCAAATTGCCGAATCGTCAGCTAAATTTGCCGAATAAGGAAATTTTGGGGAGGTCAGTGACCTCCCATCGGGGCGCTCCTGGAGTTATTTAGATACCAGGCACAATACTAGCAAGTTAAATTTAAGTGGTAAGATGCAAAGAGATGCGAGTGGACTTAGCAAGTTGAGTAAAACGCGTGCTAAGTTCAAACCCTAGATTGGCTTTCCATTTTTTCCTAAATTTGCTAGATACTTTTTTTTTTCTTAGATAACTAAATTTTTTTCCCTAAATGTGTATATACTGCGGTATAGCAGCATTTACTGAGGCTACTAAAAGTACATCTTTGCTGCTAAAACAAAGTAGAGTTTCTATCATTCTGCCATTTATACTAGTTATCTTCAAGTTTTAACTTTTGGCACTATACCCGTTGGCTCCAGGTACTTACTTTATTATGTTCGTTGGTGTAACGTCATTTTTGTTCCTGGTTGATTCAATCTTTGCTGCATATTAATTCCTTCAGACATTTTATGCAGGCATACTCGAATTTCTTGCCGCCGTAGCAGCATTTTAAAATATTAAATGCTTTCTAACTCTTCAAGGGTATATCCTCCAAGTTTAAATGCAGCTTTTCTTGTTACACACTTGCAAAGTTTTGATTAAGTAAACACGTTATGATGGATCCGAATGATTCACAGAAAGAAAAGAAAGGAATCCGTCGATATCACTTTTCAGTCACTTGGTGAATTAGATAATTATGCTAGATGGATGGGTATTGAAATAAGGTAGAGAGAAATAAAGATTCAGTAGCGTTTAAGGATTATACTAACTTTCTAGGAACTTACTAGGTTATGGGTCTCAACATATTGAAATTAAATCTCCTTACTTTTCAAAACATATACTAGTAAATAATTTTGAACATTATTGTTTTTTACAAACTAAAGTTTGCATATTAGACAGTGACGTAAATTGCTGTTACAATTAATATTACAACTCTTACTATTGCTATCTATCATTTAGAGATTTACACTAATTTTAACCGCTCGTGAGGAGGTTTAAGTTCAAACTGCAATGTCAATTGCAGTATGAAATAATTCTGACTTGCTTATTTAATTCAGTCCCGTAGAAAATTAACAAAAGAATACTGTAAGCATTTTTCAACACTGGACAGAAAAATGAAAATAAATGAAAAAATAATAATGACTCAAATGAAATAATTTAGTTTTTTTTTTTTTTTTTTTTTTACTATAACAGCAAATGAATAGCGTATCCCAACATTAACTGTAAGCGGCAATAATAGCTCAGAGACAACGTCATTGATCATTCAGTGACTAGTTTAGGGTTTAAAAAGTCGTTAGTTTAGAATTCTTATGCAGACCTTGTTGTTCAATAAAGTGTTTCGAATTAAAAGAAAAAAAAAAAACTAATGTGCATTACAACAAAAAAGTTTGCCTCAATAACAAACAGAATTTTATTAAAGTAACATCGAAATTATTTATTTATAAATAATCCCTTCCCTCCTTTTGTTGTACTGCATCTTCAATTACTGCCAAGGACTAATTGGATAAAATACTTATAAAATTCAAAAAGAGAAAAAAAAAAAACAACTTACTACACTAAAAAAAGAATAAAAAATATTAAAAATTGTTGGGTATAAAGTAATATAGTGAATAAAGCAACATGCAAGGTAATCATTGTTTTCTATAGATTAAACAGACGGCACATCCTACATCTACTCACATTTACACAGCAAATCAGGAAAAAGGTGAAAATAAATGAAATGAATGTGAAAAACTAAGTTAGCAAAAGAAGCGGCAAATGAAAAACAAAACAAGCACAAACCTTTTCGCCGGTACCACTTTCCGCCATTTTAACCATTCAGGTTAAAATAAAAACAAAAGAAGAAAACTTGCACAGCGTTGAAAAGCGTCACATCCAAACTTCTTTCAAAACAAAACAACTGTGGCAAACAGTCATAAGTACTTTGGAAAATAAAGATACAAAGTGGGAGAGATGTACAAAGTATTCAAAAACTCCGAAGCAAAAGAGTGAGGCAGAGAAAAAAAACGAGAAAAAATATTAATATTCCATTTCACTGCAACAATATCAAAAGAAATGAAAAAGGAACCGAAACTAATAAATACTTGGGTGGTTACGAGAGAGCGGCTAAGAGATACAAAACGCAAGCGCGTCAATAGATTGTATCCTCTCTAGAGCGCCAGCAATTCGTGTGAGCTTTGGAACTGAAATATTTCCTACTCTGCAGCTGAAAAACAGAGGGCGCTCGAGTTACTCCACTTTTGAGGTTCGCCTTCAAGTATTCGAATACAGTGCCCGCCACTAATAAAATCACTGGATAATAAAATCAGCCGCTTTATAAAATCAAATCTGGAAGAACAGAATCATTTTTCTCAAAACATGTTAAAACCATCCTTTAATAAAATCCTTAGTGCCGTTTTATAAAATTCAGTTTTGGAAGAGTATATGTTAAAAACGAGGGGAAAAAAAGAAAAACACACTTTTTCTTGTCTGAATAAAACCAGAATTTTCTTTCTCCGTAAGATTTGAAAGAAGTGAGCATTTAAGAGAGATAACAAATTCTACACAAACAAAATAAAAAATGATGCAGGTGCAGATTGCACCCTCTTAGGAGGGGGATTACATACAATATCAAGCTGCTTCATAAAGTGTGGATTAAATATTGCTGATGAAGATGATAACACCATAACGGAAATAAGTCAATGAAGAAGACGAAATTGATGAAATTTTTTCACAATATGTTTTGATCTCAATGTTTTATCAAATGATGTTGAATCTTTACTTTCAAATTCTGTTTCTCAAACAACAATAAGTCAATATTTTAAAACCTTTGTTTAATTTTAAAAAATGTATATATGTTAAATTCCAACTGTGTTTTATATTCACTTAAAATAAAACATAAAATAGTAATTAATTTCTTTTTATTGTATCTAAACTTTAAAACCTTTTATTTTTGTAATTTTATAAATGCCGGTTTATAAAATCAGCCGCTTAATAAAATCAAATATCCTCGGAACAAATGTGATTTTTATAAGCGGCGGGCACTGTACTGAATAGATTCATTCCTTGGATGATTGCGTAAATGTGTGTGTGTGGGGGGGGGAGATCTTCATTTGATAGCCTCATTTGCATAGCTGCAGAAAAATCCATAGTTAGAAGAAGACAAAAGGCATGAAGGCTAAACGGATGCGGGTGAATAAAATACAGGGTTAAGTCCGAAAACAGTTGAACGACTTTTTGAGCTAGTTACAAATAATTGTTGGAGAAATGTATTATTTAGTTTAAATATCTTTTTTGAAATATAACAATACTCAAATGTAAAAAAAAAGAATAAAACAGTTTGAAAAAACTTTCAAAAACAATTTTTCTTTTTAGTTTTACGTTTGAAATACTTTTTCTGTCATCAAAAACATGCATCAAAATAATATCCCTAATGTTTTGAGTATTTTGAAATTTATCATAAAACACCTGTGAAAAAAAAAATAATAATGATAATTTCAAATGAAGTTAGCAAAAATTTATAATTAACTGTTTTACAATTCATACCAAAAATATGAAAAGGATTGGCCTTAAATATTTTACTGAAACGTAAAAAAAAGGAGTCCGAACTAAACATCGAAATTGTGTTTTATTTGAATTTACATAATATGCATCAACTCCAAAAATATGAGAAAAAAGTGGGGGAAAAAAAACACCTTAGAAACATACATAATATTGCTTTTCTTTATTTCTTAAAAAAATAGAGCTATAAGGTAACAAAAGTTTGAGAAAATTCTGGGATATATTTAAATTTTTTGTCTCAATCGCAGAAAAACCCTGAAACATAACAAAAACTTTTAGACCGGTTTAAATAATAATTTTAATAATATTGACAAACAAATATTAGAAAAAGCTTTTCTCTAAACATAAAGGTTTTAGTTATACTACAAAAATATTCACACCAGCAACGAATACTACATAAGAACTTCTGAAACTTCATTACACCACCCAAAATAACAAGGTCTAGCTGTAATTGAATATTAAATCCTTTTTGGAATCAAAAAACAAAGGGACTGCTCATTATGACGTGTCGTCAGAAAATATTTAATTAGACTCAGAAATACAATGTACAATATCTCAGAGGATGAAATAACTCCAACAATGCAAGGCTCAACTCCTCGAATCTCATTCTTTTCCCGTTCTAAATACGGGAGTTAAGAAAGTCTTTGCCTTGTGCTTCTATTATTCGAAATAAATAAGCAAATTTGTGCGAAAAAGAATGCATTTAAGATGCTACCCAGGACAAGTAATTGGATAAAGATTCAAATTGGATAACTGATGTGAGCAGAAACATTAAATTATGATACGGTTACATGGAAAAAAAAATAATTTAGTTAACATGTTTAAATTGAGTAACGCAAAAATTAATTATGTAGACATAATATACTAAAAGAGTGCTGGCATTAATTACTGGTTTATTTTTCGCCACTAGCTAAAAAAGATCTATTCTTTAATAGCTTTTTAATTTATAAACAGAGTAGTTGGTTTAATATCAGCAAAGAAAAATAATTGGGAAATGTACAAGAAAAATCATTTTTTTCTGTTTCAAGTTTTCATACAAATACAGTTCTGGCCAGGGCGACAGAGAGGTGCAGTGTTTAGACGCTGGTCTCTTACAACCAAAGGTGCAGGTTCAAACCTGGCTCCAGTCGGTGAATTTTCAAATGCGAAAAATCGACAGCATCCATGTCGTATGATTATTCGGTCTTCAAATAATCTCTTGAGTGCTCGTTTGGAAAAGAGTGCTCTTGGCAAAAATTAAATTCCGCGTGCAGTTTTGTGTCAAATAGAGCCCAAGTACCGTCATCTAGTGGGGAAACTAGGCATCAAAAATTCTCGTGGTAATAGCATTCGCCGATATGGTTGCCACATGAAAGAATGGCTGCCAGTCCCTGGGAGTCTGCGAATGGTAGGTAGCAATTGTGCAGCAGGATTAGAAATAACAACAGCAGTGCTGTGGCCGGAGCAGGTAAACAGCAGTATCTGAATATTTTTCGTTTTTCTATTATTTTTCTTTCAATTTTTACATTTTAGTCAACAACTGTATGGCAGTACTTTTGCACGCACTTGCATATTCAGTTTTCGTTGAGAATAAGCATGAAAAGAACGTGATATATTCCAACATTTTATTAATGTTTGCGGGGAATCAAAAATACGCTTCTTCAGATAGTTTTAAAACTTTTTTTTTCTTGATACTGAGGTTTACCTGCCCAAGGCAGAGTACGAATTCGTTTATCCGGATAAACTGGGATTAAACGCGCTTCGGATATTCGGAAATCTGGATAATATCATAGGTAATAAGGAAATAAATCCTTAAGTTTGCCACATAAAAGAGGAAAGGGCACGTTTTGTGACAAAGTTACGTAACATTCTTCACATGCTATTTAAAGAATATCAAAATAATTTTTCATATAATTTCTTAACAAAGAATTGGTCCAGTGTCTTCAGTTTCTAACATGTTTTTGAATGCAGTAACACAAATGCTTTTTTTTTTAATCATCGATAGATCAAAATAAAGATGGATGCTGTGCGTACTTTTCATGTCCTTGTAATCACAATTCAAAATTATTATCTATGTGAATACTATATAAAAAAAGGCTACAAATTTGGTCTGGATTATTCGGAGATACGGATTAACGAAGCCCAAATAAACGCGGTTCGCAGCATAACGTAAAACAAATTATCAAATTGACTATATGAATAAAAAAATAATCATGAGATGCGAAATGTTGTAGAAATATAATATTTGTAAAACGAGCAGTGGAATGCGATTTCTTCTAAGCCGCGAAGAGAGGCAGGAAAGACAGTTTTACAGAGATTGTCAGGCAATCTTTTTTAGTTTTTTCTGCCTCGAAAATGACGGTGTTCGTTGTGCTTGACAAATGAAATGATCGTGAATCTCCAAAATGAGCTATACATTGACTAACTATGTGGACTACTTAACGATATTTTTGAAGTTTTTACTAAATTTATTAGAAATTGAAATAAAGTAGGATGAAACACACTTCCAGATAAAATTTTTGTAAATTTGAAAAACCTCCTCACCCTCCGCGTTTGTTTCATACCTGAAATATTGATGGTTACTGAAAGCATTTAATATTTTCTGAGCACGTGTGAAGGAATAATTTTGCTTTGAAAACTAGCTTACGGGAACAAAAGTGGAAAGAGCGATGTGGGAAACGCAGGCTACATTTTGTTGCGTTCGCACATTTTAATTGTGCTCTAAAGGAGAACGGTTTGGCTGCGTCTGGTTACTTATCAACTTTTTTTGATATTTGGCTCTCGGCAAAATTTTGCCGCAATCGTCACAAGTGTATGTTGGCAAGACTAGCTTTATGCATAACTAATGATTTTATTTGTCAAATAAAGAGATTTAGGAGGCCATACATTACATTATTTTTCACTCTTTCAATTTTTATTCATGAAAACTGAAATGAAACCATTTTTTCATTAAATAAAAAAAAAAGTGGCAAACAACTTTTAAAATTCAAAGAAAATGTTATGGATTTGTTTGCATTTTTAGACGTATTAATTTATCTTTTTTTCTTTATAAATGAAGAAAAGAAAAATATATCTCAATTTTAAAGAGTTACATTATCTAACTCCAAACGCTTTGGTTTAGAGAGGTTTTCCTTTTTGACAAACTTATCGTAACTTATTAACATTACTAGTTAAAAAATGAAGCCATCAAAATAAACAAAATAAAAGAAAGTTAGGAAATATTTTAAAAAATAACTTCTGAGTTATGTCACATTTACATATTTAAGTTGTTTTGTGAATTGGCATTTAAATGACTCGCGAGCCTTCAATGTCCTATTGACAATGAAAAAAGAACAGAACATGTACTTCGTTATAACGGATAGTTTGTTGTGTTGGTATACGTTATAGTGAATTTTTTTTTCTATTCATGAAGAAAAGAAAAATGGGTGTCAATTCCAATTGTTCCAAAAACTGACACCCAACGCTTTCGTCGTCGTTACGCTTTCGTTTCGAGGTTTTACTTTTTACCAACGTATCTCACATTATTAACATTACTAAATAAATATCAACAGAAAACATCAATAACAATCTATTCAGGTATCATAATTATGTTTCGCATAAAGAGCTTGAACTGCGGCAGAAACTAAATGCAAGGAACTTATTTTTAAATGTAAAACAAATTTAAGATTATTTACAACAATGAACAAATTAGCCACTATCTTAAAATGAGATTACGGCTGTTTTGACGCCATACTTAAAAATCTTCAACTTAACAATCAACTTCTTTTACTTTGATAATAAATGCAGTTAAAGCGCCTGAAGGAGGAAAATGTAGGAAGTGTTTGCGAGTTAATCAAGAGCTTAAGGTAAGATTTTAATAACTTAAATGACTTTTAAGCTCGGGAATTAATAATACTTTTGCAATTAAAAATCTCAACACATTTTAAGCAAATTTAACAACACCCTTTTTTTTTCGTTTCGAAGCATTTCGTTCGAGCGAAAAGCTTATTGACACGAAATGTAGAAAGTTAAGTAACATCTGTATACTGTTAAAAATAAAAATTCCATGCTTCACAACGACATTTGTAATCTAGCAAAATTTCAGCAGCAACTATCTTGTTGGTGATAAGTTTCACTTATTTAATGGCGCTTTTACAAATTCCCTTATGTTAATGGAATTGAACTAATTTCACATTAAAAACTTAAACCATTTTATTGTATGGATGGAATAAACAAGCTGGTGTATTGCACATTTTAGTGTTTTCTCAACGAAAAGTAGTGCGAGACAAGTAATAATTTTTCTGAGTAACACACAGTAACGATTTTCAATACTGAACCTTGGAGTATACTTATGGGTACAAATGAAACATGAAAGAACGTAAACGAAAGTTCATTGAACAAGTATTTGTGTTATTAGGACAAAACAATACAATCTTCGTATATTTAAACAAATAAACAAATAAAAATGCGATTAACATGATTGGCAACTGAATAATAATTCTAAATAATAAAAACAATGAATTCAAAAGAAAAAAACAAAGGTGCCGGTTGAAATAAGAGCCCTTTACAAATACCAGAAATACTAAACAATTTAAGAACCTTTCTTTAATGGATTACTTAATAATGTATACTACTTTATATAATATTTCAAACTTGAAATAATAGTTTAACTTAGTATATTTCTCTAAACAAAGATCTCCTTAAAAAGTGGCATACAACGCATACGTTCTACTCTAAATAGATTTTTTTTCCTTTTTACATAAACGAACACAATGCTCCATCACTGCTTTCTAAGAATTTGAAAGCTTGGTTATAAATTATAGGGAAAAAAATCAAGATATTATTACTTAAACAATAACAAACTGATCTTTCAGAAGAGCACGATCAAATAACATATTGTACTTTCTTTTATTCTACCCATTTTTATTATAAATTACTGAAATGGCCAACAAAAAAAGTTAGTTTTGCCACTGTTTAATATCAAAATCCGTAAAGTCTCTCAAACCTTTTTATTGTTGAAATACATCGCTGTTTATTGTAACTTAAATTAGATCCAACCTTTATAATGTCAAAAACATTCCAAATTTAATGAGCACTTTGCGATGTGTTTTGCCCGTGCGAAGAGTAAAGGGGACGCATTTTAAGATCTTATAAATTTCATACTAGTCACAATCTTAATATATAAAAATTACGTGTCCCTGTGTTTGTGGCCAATGGACTCCTCAGCTACTGAACCGATTTTAACCGAATTTTGCACGCAGTTTCAGTTTGGTCCAACTTAAATAATAGGATAGTTTTTATCTCAATTTAGGACCGCAATATATTTTTTATTGTAAATTATCTATTTAGCTACCAGCTTTTCTGTATTCTTGGCTTCTATAAGATAAAATCTGCTGCTGGGTTGTCAGTTGCTTCGGAAGCAAAAAGCAATAGTGGTAACGATCAAGGATGTCGAATCGGTTTCTGGCATATACGTCCCAATTCTCTTAATTTAAATTGTGCGTGTAAGTATTATTAAATCAATATTCGGAAAAGTATTATTTGCTTACTTCTCCTTTACTTAATTCAATTTATTAAAGCAGTTTAGATACTTAACATATGCTATTTTGTAAGTTTTAAAAATATTTTTCACTCATGTTTAGGTACAAATATTTTTTAAGGAAAATTATTTTAGTGAAAAATATCATACCTTTTTCGAGTTTTGAGTTATAAAATATTCATATTGTTTAGTGATTTTTATGTCAGGTGTATTTAGACAAAGAAAGACTCACTGCATTATGTGATCTTTTACCTATGTAATATTTAAATTTTTAGTGATTTAGTTCGGAATTGTATTTGCTAAGCGTATCCATCTGCAGCAATAAATTTGCAAATTATCGTTCAACAATACATTTGGTATTTACTATTCAAAAAACAAATTCTTAGGAGGGAAAAGGTACTGTTTCATGGTGCGAAGATTAAAATTATTTCTATACACACAATTTTTACCGTCACATTGCTTTGTAAAATAAATAAACACCTCATAGTTTGCAATTCAAAATTCGACTGTTTCGTAAACATTGTACCTTTTCGGGTTTTTAAGTTATACAATATTCATTTTTTTTTGTGATTTTGTATTTCAATTGTATTGTAATAAAAAAAGGTTTTACTGTAATTTGTGAACTTTTACCTGTGTAATATTAAAATTTAGAGTGATTTTGCTCAGAATTGTATTTTCTAAACGTACCTCTCTGCATTCATATTTATATAAAGTCGATTTCTATAACGGTAATAAAGTTTTTCGTTTCTATTGAAACATTATAGTTTAACCCATACCTTAGCCACAGCAACGTGTAGCAGGGTCAGCTAGTATAAATATATTTTAAGGCTATATTTATTTTGAAAGTGGTAGCAAAATGCTTATGATTTTCTAGAACATTTCATCTGTATAGTAGCAATTTACAAATCCGGACAGCGAAAATTCTGAAAGTTCCAATATCGACACAGAAATAAGTTGAGTGATTCTATAATAAGTAGAAACTTTTTAGTTCTGCTGATAGATTTACAATGCACATGGTATCTATGTATCATTTCTGCTAAGAATTTAAAACAAAATTACTGACAACATCTTTTCAAACAAAATAAAAATAGCAGTGTGACTAACGTAACATTTTTGCAACCCTGAAAATAATTGCTCATGTTGTAAGGTAAAAATTTCTCAAAGTTAAGCAAGTGTTAAAAATTGAATGATATATTTGAAAAATGTGTAAAGTTGGCTTTTAAGAACACAAAACACATTTATTAAATCTTAATTTTTTTTTTAGTCTTAAGTATCACTTTTACTCAAGATGGAGTGCAAGGGCGTAGCCAGGACTCACGTTAGGGGGGTGCAAGCAGTGGCACCCCAATAGGAGGTCACTGTGACCTCCCAAAAAGTTCTTATCTGATACAAATTGGCTGATGAAATTTGAAAACAGTGAGACAGTATTGCAAGGCTGAACTTCTTTATTTTATTTTTTCTTTAATTAATTAATTTATTTATTTTCGTAATGCCTCACGTCTCTTTTGGTAGACATAGATAAGTATGCATTTTTTTTAATTTTATTTATTTATTTTTTAATCATTCAGTAAAATTGAGTTTCATTCGGTAAATTATAAATTTTCTCCTCAAAAACAGGTAAGCTTACTATCATTTGCTAAAAAGTAATCAATACTAGATATAATAGCGCAGTTTATATAAAGTTCCCAAAAATTAGCATAAAAGTCAAATTTTTCAATAAAAACAAAGAAAAAAGTAAGAAAGAAAGAGAAAAAAAAGCTTGAAATTCTATTCGCACAAAAAAAGGAAGAAATTACGAACTCAAAGAATCTATACTTTATTCAGTTATGCACACCTTAAACCAATGGATGGTATAAAATATTTCTAAAAGAACAAACCAGTAGTTTTTTATGAAATGATTTTACCACAATGCAAAACTTAATACAGAAAATTAGATAAAAATGTGAGTGATATGTTTTTAAAACCTGTGTTTTACGTAAACAAAGAAATGGGCAAAAAAGAAAAACATCATCCTTATTTAGAATAAATGATACGGTTTACTTTAAATGTTTTATGAATTAAAGTACTTAAATTATATACACAAATAAAAAGCAAATGCACATCCAAAATTAATAAATACACAAATAAATTCTGCAAAATCGTCAGTTACCAAAGAAGTGAAAATTAATCAATAAAGCTTATATCAAAACAATACTGAATATGAAAAGCATGAAAGAGGACAAAATCGTTTGTCAAAAAAATAAATAAAATGAGAAGTCACAGTGACCTCCCAAGGCTCTGATCTAGGGGGGTGCAGCTGCACCTACCTGCACCCCCCTAGCTACGCCCTTGATGGAGTGTGACTAACGTAACCACCGAATAACAAGCAGTAAACACACTACAAACTATTTATAATGGCTAATCTCAGTGATAATTACAATACTTTTTCAATTTTTTTAAAACTTCTTATGTTGTATGCTTTTTATTTTTTATTTATTTTTTGACACTTTTTTCACTTCGGTATTTTTTTTTTTTTTCTTCTGCTGAGGTTGACATTTCTATGGAATGACCCTTTATTGATACATTAGTAAGGATGTTTAAATCGAAACTAAGGCACCAGTGAGGAAAACTAATAAAATAAAACTTATCTTCATAAAAATAAACCCGATTTCATAAACATTGCAGTCCATTGCAAATTTTAAAAGTACATTCGACTAAATTCATGTAGTCGTTTAAAATTCGAAAAGATTCCGATATTTTATTTCGTCAATATGGGAAAATATGAAACACTAGAAATGAAACGAAACAAATTCCGAATGATAATCAATAAACTTACAAGCGTGAATATGTGTCAATACGTCATTGTATAGATCTGATAGAGAAGCAAGTAAAAACCATCGATGCTGATAAAGTAAAAAATCTTACTTTATTTTTCCCGAAATAGAAAGTATCGAGATATTGAAAGACAGTCTGCGAAAGTCAAAACACTTTTGTGGGAGCGGATAGTGTGAGAAAGGAATAAAATAAGATTGAATGGATTTCAAGTTGGTAAATGGTCTTAGAAAACATGCGATGAACGAAAGAAAAAAAAATGTCGCAGTGGAAATCCGAACTGAAGAAGCTGCATTCTCTCTTCTTTTTCTTCTCACAAGAAAAGAAAACATTGTCACTTTGTGGTGAAAAGGAAAGAATTCTGAAGTAGAAGGGATAAAAAACGAGACCTTCATATTCCAGTAGTACTCAAGAGATTAAAACAACATTTTGAGTGGTTTGCAACAGTAAAGTTTAAAATTCAACGAAAATCACATTGGAGCAAACCTAAACTGGCAGCATTGTGAAGCAATGGCGTCTTTTCTTTCGTCAAAAGTAGTACATTAGCAGGGACGTCATTTCAAGTTTTTCCAGGGGGGGGGGGGGGGCAAAGGGTCCAAACACAATGCAATTTCACCGGAAAACATCAAAAACCACGCCCATTTATACGAAAAGACATTGATTTCTCAAAGCCAGGGGGGAGGGTAATTGACCCCCCCCCCCCCCCCCTAAATGACGGGCCTGTACTTTAGTCACTAAAAAACATTGGCGTTTACTACTGTTTACTGCAGTTGACTACTGCAAAATTAGCAATTTTAGTTTATTACTGCAAAATGACTGTCAATTAGCTAAATAAAACTAAAAACAACGCTCTGAGCACATATAACGAATTCAAGAGTTAGCAGTAATACTAAAAACAAGAAAACCAATGGCAAGAAAGAACCAAAAAAAAAAGGATGCATAACTCAATTGTGTAAGTCTTAAAAAAAGCACCAGATTGAATTTATTTTGGCAACCGTGAATTTCATGCATTTTCAATCTCTCACGAGCTACTTATCCGAAAGGACAGAAAGGATTTATCTTAAGAGCTCCCCCAGCAGCGATATAAAACGAATATCTGCGTGAAAGAATTCAGCACACTGTAGATGGCGAAATAATCAATTTCTAGTACATGAACATTCTAAAAAGCAGTCCGCGGGGAGTAGAACGAGGTTAGAACAAAATGAAGGAAGAAAGAAAGAAGTATAAAAGATCTTCAAAAGCCTTCATGAGGCGATTAACTTTTGTATGGACAAAAAATGGGGGGAAGTTATGGTTTTTACTTTTTTCACTTGTTTTTACTCTTTTTCATTTTGCAATTAATTTTGAACTTTTCTTGCGTGTTCAATAAATGACTAGCTTATAAATTGCTCATACTTAAGAAAAATTTCGATTTATTTTTCTTTTTTGGTGCGAGTTTTGGAAATATTCCCCAATCTTTAAGGAGAAAATTGAACGGCAAGAATATGACGGAACGAGATTTAACTACTTTAATAAGAAGAAATTAAAAGGAATCGGGAACAAAAATTTTACACATAAAAAAGAAAGGAAGGGTATGAATAAGTGAAAATATACTTAGTTGATACTTAAAAAAAAAGTTTAGATTTTTCTACATTGTATGGTTGTCATTTCTTTTCTGCGAAATACCTGTGTCGAAAATATTAACTTTAACTCAAGCTTCAATTTTAGGGATAGATTCTCACAAATGACTTAACTCCAACTTACCTAACTGCATATTCCAAAATGACGTCAATAAGTAAAGTTTGCAGGGGAAAAAACGATAAGAAAATGAAAAAAAGGTTTTATCATCAGCAAATAAATGAATAAAATAAATAAGTAAATAAAAATTGAAAAATCAATATTATCAAAAAAAGTGTTATTGATGGCACATAAATAAATAATTGAGATGTTGACATGGGAAAGGGAATAAGTCATAAACGCTAAACTTTTTAAGAAATACAAAAAAATATTCAAAGTTATCTTCCTATAAAAATTTGATGACAAAACTATTATAAAATCAGGTGGATCTCTGTCAGAATAATTTTTTTATTTTGAAGATACATCTTCTACTGTAATAGAAAGAGTAAGCAAGTAGATACTGTTTTTTGGACATATTTCCTTTCCTATATTATGATCTATTTAGCTTTCATGAATTTCATTGGTTACGCAGCAATTGACCACGTAGTTCGCTATCTACGAATCAAAAACTATATTCACAAGGTGAAAAGCCAAAGTACGACAAAGCAAAATCAACAAACAATTTTGAGTGCTGAAAAAACAAAAGTATTGTTTGTTAACCCCAACGAAATGATCAAGTGTGTGGGTGGGAACGAAAGCCTGTAATTTCCCTAATCACTAGTCAATGGGGCGAGCTTAAGTAGCCTTAGGTGAATAATGGGACAAGTGGGTGAAAAATGATGCAGCATTCTCATGAAATGCTATTAGGAATCTCATCGATCAGTCAAATAGTGACATCAACTCCATCATAGCTCCTACAGGTGAAGGAGTTTTGGGGAAAAAAAATGAAAGACGAAAGCAAAACTTAGTTGGTAGACTATGAATAGACACATTTTACAAAAATGTATCATTTAATGCCACAATATGAATGACATATTATGCTTCAAAAATTATTTAACCATTTATCAGGTCATTTTTGGCTATTATTGTAAGAATAGAATTATTTTTTGGATTAAGAGCGGTTGGGAGAATTATGTTATTTAAAACAAACAGCTACTATTGTGTTGGGGAATAGGGATGGGGGCAGGCATACGCTTTCAGTTTGATGTGCACTGCTCAAAACAATGAAAGAATATTAATATTATGGAAAGATTTTCCGACTGTACAATTGTTTAGATTAGTAACACAAGATAGAAAAACCGTGACAAGCTGTATAAATATATATATATATATATATATATATATATATATATATATATATATATATATATATATATATATATATATATATATATATATATATGTATATGTATATATATACAGGGTGAGTTCGATCGAATCTGCCATACGAAAAGGGGTGATAGAAGAGCCCAAGTGGAGTATAGAACCACCCATTAGCGGTGTCAATTCGTAACCGTAACCCAGTTATGGTATATTTAAGGAAAATTCGCAAAAAAACAAAATTCTGAGAAAAAGACCAATTTCTGAAGTTCCTTTTGGGTCTACGCACAAAATAAGCACATATTTCGAAAGAGCAGAAAAAATCCTTTAAAATGACACGTTTTTCATCAAGATAGTCGCACTTCAGAGTGAGTTACAAGCTTTCAAACACTGGAAACACTCAAAAATGAAATTTCATCAAACTTTTCAGTCAAAAATTTCAGAAACAACCGTATGAGCTACAACCGATCAAATCTACTAAAAACTGGCCCATTTCACTAGCTTTCAGATGATACAACAGAAAATCACATTGGGCTTTAAGTTCAGCAGATATTCTGGCTTTTGTTTGTGACAGTATGAAAATCGCCCTTCGTCGAAATAGGGAAACCAGCGAAGATTCATAATTTTATGTTCTAAATTTTATATTTCATGTAAATGTACTGTTTCCTTTATTCAAGAAAAGGAAAGTTTTAAAGCTAAATATTAAATTGTAACACTTTATTGAGTTAACAGTCACAACAGAAGACCACAACTTGAAGAAACAATGGAAGCATTACTTTAACGCGCTTTTCACAAAGAAAAATTCAAAGTAAATGAGTTACACTAACATCTATGAGTCTATTTACATGTAAGCAATCTTCAAAATTTCCCAGAGCTACTGAAATTATCATCCCCCACACCAGATAGAAGCCCTTGGCCTTTTACGAGCGGAAACTACCGTCGCTCTCAATGAAATTTCATTTTCACTTTTGCTACCGCTCCATCAAGCCAAATGCGCAAATCCTACCAACTGGTTGCATCTGAGCAGTAAATTGCTTGTTTCAAGAGTCCCCAAACAAAGAAGTTCACTGGCGTCAGGTTTGGTGATCTAGGTGACCAAGGAATGGGACCCAAATGACCAATCCCTTGCTGATTGTTCTGTCAGAAAGTCTCGAACTGCATTTGAAGAATGTGCAGAAATACCACTGTGTTGGAAAATTATTTCCGCTCTCTCCCAAACAGAAGTAACATAAAGTAAATCAGGCAAGCACTGATTCCAGAATCTCTAAATACTCTATTCCTGTCAGGTTACATTGAAACTCTATCAACCGATCGCCGATTACGCCAAGTCAAACCTTTAAGCTGAATCGCTTTTGGAATGATAAGTTTAAATAAGGTTGAAAATGAATTTTGTTCAAAATACTGATGCCACAGAAATGTACATGTATCGTGCAACTTCGAGTTAACATCGCCTCACCTGTCCAGTTTTTTTTTAGGAAATGATGTAGTTGAATGTCTCAGCCTAGTAGACATCTGCAAAATTTTTACTCGTTTTGGAGATCTGGGTTGCTAAACTAATGCTCTTGTGTGAAATGGTTAGAAGAAATTTGCATATCCGATTGAGTGCGAAAGTAGCATATGTTAGTGACAAATTTGAATATATTCCATGTATTGAAGGTTTATTTGTGTGAAGATTGTTTCCTTAGGGGAACTTAAATTGATACACTGTTGCGATACTAATCCGAGACTCGTGGTTTCAAATGTGATTTAGCTTAAAGGTCTGGCGTAATCGGCGATCGGTTGATAGAGTTTCAATGTAACCTGACAGGAATAGAATATTTAGAGGTTCTGGAATCATTGCTTGCCTGATTTATTTTATGTTACTTCTGTTTGAGAGAGAGCGAAAATAATTTTCCAACACAGTGGTATTTCTGCACATTCTTCAAATGCAGTTCGAGATTTTCTGACAGAACAATCAGCAAGGGATTGGTCATTTGGGTCCTATTCCTTGGTCACCTAAATCACCAAACCTGACGCCAGTGAACTTCTTTGTTTGGGGACTCTTGAAACAAGCAATTTACTGCTCGGATGCAACCAGTTGGTAGGATTTGCGCATTTGGCTTGATAGAGCGGTAGCAAAAGTGAAAATGAAATTTCATTGAGAGCGACGGTAGTTTCCGCTCGTAAAAGGCCAAGGGCTTCTATCTGGTGTGGGGGATGATAATTTCAGTAGCTCTGGGAAATTTTGAAGATTGCTTACATGTAAATAGACTCATAGATGTTAGTGTAACTCATTTACTTTGAATTTTTCTTTGTGAAAAGCGCGTTAAAGTAATGCTTCCATTGTTTCTTCAAGTTGTGGTCTTCTGTTGTGATTGTTAACTCAATAAAGTGTTACAATTTAATATTTAGCTTTAAAACTTTCCTTTTCTTGAATAAAGGAAACAGTACATTTACATGAAATATAAAATTTAGAACATAAAATTATGAATCTTCGCTGGTTTCTCTATTTTGACGAAGGGCGATTTTCATACTGTTACAAACAAAAGCCAGAATATCTGCTGAACTTAAAGCCCAATGTGATTTTCTGTTGTATCATCTGAAAGCTAGTGAAATGGGCCAGTTTTTAGTAGATTTGATCGGTTGTAGCTCATACGGTTGTTTCTGAAATTTTTGACTGAAAGTTTGATGAAATTTCATTTTTGAGTGTTTCCAGTGTTTGAAAGCTTGCAACTCGCTATAAAGTGCGACTATCTTGATGAAAAAGATGTCATTTTAAAGGATTTTTTCTGTTCTTTTGAAATATGTGCAAATTTTGTGTGTAGACCCAACAGGAACTTCAGAAATCGGTCTTTTTCTCAGAATTTTGTTTTTTTGTGAATTTTCCCTAAATATACCATAACTTGGTTACGGTTACGAATTGACACCGCTAATGGGTGGTTCTATACTCCACTTGGGCTCTTCTATCACCCCTTTTCGTATGGCAGATTCGATCGAACTCACCCTGTATATATATATATATATATATATACGTGTGGCATCTGCCTTCAGCTCGGTTACTTTTCATTTCAGACTGATGAGTCCACAATATAGAAGAAATTGCAGTCTCTGGATGGAATAAACGAGTTGGCGGTATACTGCATATATTTCATTTTATTCACGCTAATAATTTGAGAAGTAGAATAATCTGGGACCTAAGAGAATAAGTAACGATATAAATTCATTAGAACTTATCTCGAAAGCCGTTATATTATTCCAAGTTATATTACTCCTTCTTAATTCGGAAATTACGATAACTTATCTTTTTTGAAATTAAGTGATTAGAAATTTGTTTTGAGAATTACTGTGCAAAAAGAAAGAACAATGTGTTTCATAATAAAACTTATATCAAGTACTATTTTATTATTTTCAGCAGGAAATTTGAATTAAAAAAAAATGTTGGAAAATGTTAATTTTTTGTTTGTGTATGTTCTTTCTCTGTTGAGTTTTTCTACAAGTCATACTTAGATCATCAAATCATTTTATCACGCCTTGACAGAGTACATGAAAAAGAATCGACACTGTCAAACTAAAAACTAGCTTATAAAATTCATTTATTTAAAAAATATCACATAATGAACGACAAGGCAATGCGTCAATTTCATAATTTAACGTTGCTAAAAACATCATTGAAACTTTGCCGCAAGTTGTCCGGATACAGAAGATGACGCACGAAATTCCGGGAAGGTGTTTTTCTCACCCCCTAATTTTTTGACAGTAAAAGCGAGCCAAAGCAAATACATATTCCGCAAGAAAAAAAAAGGAGCCAACATAAAAGATGACGTAAAAATCCATGTGACAATGACAGCCTCATAGGAAGGGGTTTTCAACAAATTTCGTATGAAATATTATTCATCTATGCAGTTTGGCTGCAATCGAAATAATCACATTATAGTTTAAAAAAACTAAAAAATACGCTTTTAGAGTTAATCAAACTAGGGTTGGTTAGGGTAAGTGGGCCCCCTTTTCAGAACAGTTCGTTTTTAAGGCCTTATACAGCAACTTTAAAGCAAAACAGTTTAAACTTGTTGACTTATTTTATCTTGGACATTATTAATAAACACAAGTTCAGCATTATTTCCTAAAAAAAAAAAGCTTTGAATATTTTTACCTATCGTATTCTTTAAAAAGTGACGTGGGGGGCCCACTTACCCATAAAAGGGGGTAAGTGGGTCACCCACCATTTATTTATATTTAAAGTGATCATATCTAAAAAAGGGGCTTGCGGGTCTTACCTGGTAAAGTATGTAAAATTTTAGTAGGAAATATTCTTCTATAAATGTATCCATTAACGAGATATCTACTTACATTTAAATGTGTGTGACAGAAAATTATAAAGCAGAATAAAAAACAATTGTGTCTGTGAAATTCATTAAAAGCCGTTAGGCATATTTTTTGCTTTTACATATAAATTAGTGTTGAATAAACATAATAGAGTCGATTAAGTTCAATTTTGGTAAAATAAGAAAAAATATATAGGTTGAAAAAAAATGGAAACACTTAATGGCAGCATCTATTTTAAGTTTGCTGAGGGAGAAACATTATCATTTCATCCTCAGTTACAATTCGAACATCATTTACATTAAACCAATAAAAAGGGTAGCTATTTCTATCCTTTCTATCAAATTTAGCAGTAATTTTTTTATTTGTATCATATTTTAAAATTAGAACTTAATAATACTTTATGGTTTTCTGTGATGCAAGTTTCCCAAATACATAGTTAAAAGCTTTTGCAGTTTTTGTAGCTAAACCATCAATTCCTTTTAGGTCTGCATCATTATTTTTCACTTCATCTTAGAAATTGCTTCATCAGAACTGCTTTTCATTTTGAAATCATCATTATTATGAGGGGGCCACTTACCCCATAGTGAGGGGGCCCACTTACCCTAATAGGAAAAAACTACGGGGTAAGTGGGACCCCTCCCCTTAAATACTTATTAATAATACTTTGTGTAAAAATTCCTATTGCAATGTGTACTTCATGTTAAACTGTACAAGAAAACGGAATGAACATAGAAAAGATAATAACAAGAAGTTCTGTCAAGAACTAAACGAGCCTACTTTCCCGTACACCGACATCGGCATTGTAACATCTGATCAATATTCTCTTGATTATCTGAAACTGAAAATTATGTCAAACATACCTCTATAGTACTTAAAGCTGATTTCTAAAAGCAAAATATACCCCTCTCATCAGATGAAATAGACACGTAAAAATTAAATAAACGAGTCAATTAAGTTTTGTCGCACCTTTTAAAGAATGTAACTGTTATAGTTCTTCCGTAGAAAAATTCCACAATCGCTTTCAAAAGAAAAAAAAAATAAATAAAATAAAAGTACAAAGAACTTCAAAACACATTTTATCAAAGAAAGAAAAAAAAAAAAAACTCGTTCGTTAATAAAATGTCTTGAATTTCATTTTTAATCCGTTGCCAGTTGTTAAATATAAATAAAGAATAAAATGCTCTCGTGAATGAAAAATTTTTGTTAGCAAAAAAAAAAAAAAAATATCGTCTGCCAAAAAAAATCATAACAATAATAAATTAAACAAAACAAATAAATAAATAAACAAAAAATCGTCGGCCCAGTCAGTCATTTTTTTCTGAGCCTGCATTTCCGCCATGTTTGCGGAGTCGGAGTCGGAATCAGAGTCCTCACAGAAGATTATTCAGAAAAGTACTTTACAATACATTATTTATCAAAATCATTTTCTTACAAAGTTAGTTTGAAGGAAATCTGCCTTGAAGTTCAGAATCAACATTCAATTTAAATTTTCCAGTAGGCGCTCATGTTAAATTTTTTTCTGAACTGTTCATCATTGAACGAAAAATGGTTCAAATTGAAAAGTGAAATATGGGAATGAGTCTCTACGAGATCTTTCGAACAAAAAAGTTTATTCAATTCTGACGGTTCATTTAAAAGTTATTAGGTGGAGAAAGGTTGCTTGAACGGTTCAATGTTGAACGAAAAAATGTTCAAATTGAAAATTTAAATCCGGTAATGAAGTATCCTTGCCGAGATCTTTCGAACAAAAAAAAGTTTAAAGTTTATAAATACCTTTGTGCTATTGATGTAGTAGAGAAAATATCAACGTAAAATAGGCACAAATAAGTTATTATGTGGGAAAAGGTTGCTTGAACGGTTCAATGTTGAACCAAAAATGTTCAAATTTAAAATTTAAATACGGTAATTAAGTGTCCTTGCCGAAATGCTTCGAACAAAAAAAAAATTGTTTAAATCAGACTCAAAAGTTATTAGGGGTGACAGCTTGTTTGAACGGTTCAATGTTGAACGAAAAATTGTTCAAATCGAAAATGTAGATACGGGAATGAAGTACCCTTGAAAAGATCTTTCGAACAAAAAAAAGTTTGTTCAAATCGGACTGTTAACTAAAAAGTTAATATCGCGGGCCAGGTTGTTTGAACGGTTTAAAGTTGCACCAAAAATTGTTCAAATCGAAAAATCAAATATGGGAATGAGCTGTACTCGCCGAGATCTTTCCAACAAAAAAAAGTTTGTCCAAATCGGAATGTTCATTCAAAAGTTATTAGGGGGGGGGGGACAGACAGACCGACAGACCGACCGACAGACACACAAATTCCCCATCTCAATACCCTACTTTCAAATTTTTAATTTTTCGATATTCATTTTACCTTTTTATTTTTTTAACTTGGCGATATTTTTTGGATTTGGCGATATTTTTTTTTCACTTGGCGATATTTTTTGGACTTAGCGATATTATTTAGATGCATTAAGCCACATTTAATACTTTTTTCGTCTTTCTTTTATTTTTAACAGGAAAGTAGGCTAAAAACTAACCTCGAAACACTTCTTTGAAAAATGTTGCTTGAACTCGCAAAAAAAATTTTTTTTTGGAATTTTTTTCATCAGAAATTATCCGATCTAAAAAAATTTTCCATGAACCTCAAATATATGCAAAACCAATCACTGTGATAAAATATAACATGATCAGTAAACAAGAAGTTCTGTCAAGAACTAAACGAGCCTACTTTCCCGTACATCGACATCGGCATTCTCGCATCTGATCATTATTCTCTTGATTATCTGAAACTGAAAATTATGTCAAACATACCTTTTTAGCACATAGAGCTGATTTCGAAAAGCAAAATATACCCCTCTCATCAGATGAAATAGACACGTAAAAAGTAATTAACGAATAAATAAAGCTTTGTCGCACCTTTTAAAGAGTGCAACTGTTACAGTTCCTCCGTAGAAAAAATCCTCCATTGTTTTCAAAAAATAATAATAATAATAATAATAATAAAATAAATAAATAAATAAATAAAAGTACAAAGAGCATCAAAACGTATTTTATCAAAGAAAGAAAAAAAAAAAAGAAAAAAAACTCGTCCGTTAATAAAATGTCTCGAATTTCACTTTTAATCGGTTGCCAGTTGTTAAATATAAATAAAGAATAAAATGTTCTCGTGAATGAAAAATTTTTGTTACAAAAAAAATCGTCTGCCAAAAAAAAAAAATAATAATAATAATAATAATGAATAAAATAAATGAATAAATAAACAAAAAATCGTCTGCAAAGTCAGTCATTTTTTTTTTCTGAGCCTGCATTTCCGCCACGTTTGCGGAGTCGGAATCAAAGTCCTCACAGAAGATTACCCAGAAAAGTACTTTACAAACACTATTTATCAAAACCATTTTCTTACAAAGTTAGTTTGAAGGAAATCCGACTTTAAGTTCAGAATCAACATTCAACTTAAATTCCCCGTAGACGCTAATGTTAATTTTTTTTCTGAACGGTTCAATATTGAACGAAAAATGGTTCTTAATCAAAAAGCGAAATATGGAAATGTATGGGAAAGATTCTCCGAGATCTTTCAAACAAAAAAAGTTTATTCCATTTAGACGGTTCACTCAAAAGTTATTAGGTGGGGAAAGGTTGCTTGAACGGTTCAATGTTGAACGAAAAAATGCTCAAATGGAAAATTTAAATAGGGTAATGAAGTATCCTTGCTGAGATCCTTCGAACAAAAAAAAGTTTGTTCAAATCGGATTGTTCACTCAAAAGTTAGCATCGCGGGACAGGTTGTTTGAACGGTTCAAAGTTGAACCAAAAACTGTTCAAATCGAAAAATCAAATATGGGAATGAGCTGTACTCGCCGAGATCTTTCGAACAAAAAAAAGTTTATTCCATTCGGACTGTTCACTCAAAAGTTATTAGGTGGGGAAAGGTTACTTGAATGGTTCAATGTTGAACCAAAAATGTTCAAATTGAAAATTTAAATACGGTAATAATGTATCCTTCCCGAGATGCTTCGAACAAAAAAAAAAAAAAAAAATTTGTTTAAATCGGACTGTTCATTCAAAAGTTATTAGGGGTGACAGCTTGTTTGAACGATTCAATGTTGAACGAAAAATTGTTCAAATCGAAAATGTAGATACGGGAATGAAGTATCCTTGAAAAGATCTTTCGAACAAAAAAAAGTTTGTTCAAATCGGACTGTTCACTCAAAAGTTAGCATCGCGGGACCGGTTGTTTGAACGGTTCAAAGTTGAACCAAAAATTGTTCAAATCGAAAAATCAAACATGGGAATGATCTGTACTCGCCGAGATCTTTCCAACAAAAAAAAGTTTGTCCAAATCGGAATGTTCATTCAAAAGTTATTAGGGGGGGACAGACAGACCGACAGACCGACCGACCGACCGACACACAAATTCCCCATCTCAATACCCTACTTTCAAATTTTTAATTTTTCGATATTCAATTTACCTTTTTATTTTTTTAACTTGGCGATATTTTTTGGACTTGGCGATATTTTTTGGACTTGGCGATATTTTTTAGATGCATTAAGCTCCTTTTAATACTTTTTTCGTCTTTCTTTTGTTTTTAACGGGAAAGTAGGCTAAAAAAGGTATAAAACTATATGCGTATTTCAGTTTTAAGGGGGGTCGCTCACTTACCCGAACCAACCCTATATTTGATGATACTCTAACTGATTAACCTCTGATTTTCATAATTATTGAATATCCGCTTAATGTACTTGCATTTATAATATATCAATATGTAATATAGTTTAGCCTTTAATAATAATAATAGTATAAATATATTACTTTTATATTCGCAAAGAGCGTGAATTTTATCTTTTATTCAGAGTGACATACAAAAAACTGAAAGACATATAGTGCATCAACATGTAATATAGCTTAGCCTTTAGTATTGATAATAGCATTTACTTTTATGAACGTGAATTTTATCTTTTATTCAGAGTTACATACATATACTACATACAAACAATATGTGAAAATAATAAAAGCGTATTAAAAAAACGTGCAAAAGTAGAATAAAGATAACTGATGACGTGTTCTTTGAAGCATGGAAAAGCGCGTTAGTAAGTTTCAGATATAATGGCGTTGAAAAAAGTTCGAATAAATTTTAAATTTATTTATTTAGTTATTTATTTTTAACGAAATAAATTTAAAAAGTAAGATAAGCATTTTACTGAGTAAATTATAGTTATCTTTACTCAACTGTTAAATACACAAGGCTAACTGACTAAAGAATGTTTTTTTCCGGGGGGGGGGGGGCGTACTAGGAAGGATTTTTCAGCACGTAAATGTATATGTCTATTTCATTCCGTGCACAAGTATATGGAACCAAAGAAGAACGTCTTAAAGCAAATTTAATTACTAAAAAAAAAAAATCACATTTGTTCAAATTTAAGAGGGGTAAATAAAACATATTCTCCAGAGTTTAATTATTAAAAACTTCAACTGAATAAGTTCTTTTAATTTAAACTTCTAGGTAGGCATAAAGGATTTTTTTATGCAAAGTATAAAATGAGCTATTGCTCAAAAAACTTCATTAAAATGCAGTTTTACAAAACTAAAATGCAATACCTTCAAAGAAAAATTTTACTTCGCTCCCCAAATGAATCTGAGTACCGGATAGAATAAAAAGCAAATTAGGAAGCATGAACTTTAGAGAGAGCTCAATAGAAGAATAAAAATGTTCGGCCAGAAATAAGATTCAACTTCAATGTAATGATGCCTGCAACGATATAACGCCTGAAAGGCCCCAAAGCGATTCTTAATGATCGCCATTGATTTTCTTCATACGCATTGGTTGCTGACCAAGAACTGCAAAAGGCAAACTGTTTTAAATATTTCTATGATATAATTTTGGATTTCTCGTAAAAAATAATTTCATCTTTTTCACACATTTTCACATCATTTCACATCATTTTCAAACCTCGTAAAAAATAATTTCATAGAAACGAAAATCTAAGCCAATACCAGATGTGTTATTTTTAATAAAGTGTAAATAAGGAAGAAAATACATATCAAAGTGAAAATAAACTAAAAACATTTTTAGAATCGATATGGTTTCGAAACGACAGTATAAAGTCAACATTTCATTTTTCAAGTTCGACGATCTATCATTCAATTTTGAACAGAAAAAAGAGAGAAAACAAACAAGTTCTTGGGTGGAGAAATTTGTATTTTAAATTGTTATGGATAAACTTTATGAGAACAAGTTGTTGGCGCAGACTATGGAAAAAATAAATAGATATATAAGTAATACGGAAAACCCTTGCTAAGCCTTTTCCATATTAAATTTGGTTATCATATATATGGGCGCGTGGTAGCCATTAACGATATTTATTACCACTTGGAACATTTCTCATACCATATATGGTCATTATCTAGGCTCAGTTTCGGTTTCCCTTAACCTTTTAACTGTCATGCCCGAGACAATCTCGGGCACAGCACTGGTGTTCGAAAATGTCACGCCCGAGTATTACTCGGGGTATTTTTTTTTTTTTTTTTGAGTGCATCGTATTAGGGCGCTTTTCCACTTACCGACACTACAACGATAAATCGTACACGATTGTCGTCATCTGACATTGGAGCACGCAAAATGCATTAAAATATGCTATGCGCTTTTCCATCTCCCGATTCCAGGACAATTGTGTCGTCTCCGACCGAACGCTGTCGTTTATCGTCCCATTCGTGTCGGATGGCAGCCGTCTCGCCTTTAAAATCGGGACGGCATTCATTCGTTTGTTTACTTTCTTCGAAGAAGCAACACATAGAAATGGCATTTAAATTTAACATCGCTGCATTAATAAAATATAAGCTTAAATTTGCAGACGATAAATAAAGAATGTATAGCAATATACTAATTTTATTCATTTTACTTAATATTTTGTTTCTCTTCTGTTGCTCAGACGATCTTTATTGCAGCAGAAAAGCTTAGATTTTCATTCTGATGTATGCATTTCGTTCTTAGTAAACAAGGTGGGAATGAAATAAATTTGTGAGTATCATGCATCCATTATCTTCTATTAATCTGTTTTCTCTTTTGTGGAGGGTAAAGCAAATCTAACAGTCGTAGTCAATTAAATTGAGGAGCCATAATAATATACATGCGAACACACCGGTTGTTTCGAAATAAAATGCGGTGGAAAATGACCGTTTCGGAGAAACGATATCGGTTGAGTGGAAATACAGTGTTGTAGACGACGCGACACGGTACTTATCGTTGCAGTATTTCCGTCCGACTTTCGTCGTTGTCGTGTCGTCAAGTGGAAAAGCGCCCTTATTATACTCGAATATATATCGGGAGACGATTATTTCGGCTTCATCTCTTTGTTAAACCCGACTGTTTCTCGGGTTTTGTGCTTGGAAAAGTGTTTCCAGTTATACCACACAAGACTGAACTACTGAAAGGTATTCACTTTTATTTATTTAATTTTTTTTTCATTTATTTATTTTTTAGAAAATAATTAATTTCTTTTTCATTTTTAGAAAATAATGCTCCACTAGAAGCGAACTTTACAACTGCCATGTTGAGTGGCAGCCGCCTCAAGCAAATATGCAGTGGCTACAACACTTTAAATGTTTTACCCATGTGCTTCAAAATACAATATCAATTTTTAACTACTAAGTATATTTTATTTTGTACTAAACATTTGATTTTTGCAACAAAACAAAATTGACAATTTGTGTACCCAAATCATCAAAATAACTTGAAAGTTAAAGGGTTAAAGTACCTAATAGACATATTTTTTCTCTTTAGACTTAAGCCAATCTCTGTCCATAGTGTAACACCCAATAAAGTTTCATTAATCGCAATATTCACCTCCTGTATAGATCACGTGGGTCACATGATCTAGGGATTATTATCTGCCGTCTTTAAATGGTATTCCCTATCTAAATATCGCTGCACAGCTAAAACGTGGCTGACTGCTTGTACCACTAACGTAATAAAGATGAGTTTTTGAATAGATCTGTCCTCTTCCTACATAGCGAACGTCTGCATCGTAAATCTTCATCTTAGAGCCGGGCATCGGTTCTTACATATATTTATGATTGTTTATTGACGTTTTTGTTTACTACCTTAAGAGAGTTGATTGAATAATTTAAAAAACTTAAAATTAGGGATGGACCGGATAGTGATTTTGCCGGATACCGGATATCCGGTGGCTCATCTCAAGCCGGATACGGATATCGGATTGTCGGATATCCTGCGGATATCCGGCATTACAATTACGTTGCATGTTCGCTTATTTTTATGTAATGCAGCTTCAAAACAATAAATCAAAGTTGTTTCGTGCATTATTTCTTTAAGAACATGTTAAATACTAGGGATGCACCGATTAATCGGCCATAATCGGCCCCTTTGCCGATTATTAATAATGGGCAAAATCGGGCCGATTAATCGGCCCAAATTTTTTTTTTTTATTTTATTCTTAAAGTATACCTTCACTGAGAAACAACGATAAATAATTTTTATAAGAGTAATAATAATCCTCACAGTTGATTTAAAGTTTTTAATAAATTAATTCTCCTACTTTGAATAAAAATACATACTGCCGTGCTAAGCGCAAAAGTGGTATCTGCAGTCGAGATCAAACTGAGAAAAATCTCTTTAAAGTTTTGCGCCACCATGTATTTGATTTGGATGATACTTTTCAGAAATTTTTAAAACATGTTTTATGTTCTCAAATGACCGTAAAACTTTGTATGTGGATAACATACGTCACAAAGAGTTACCTGGTGGCGATAGCTCAATTTTGTTGAAAAGTGCAGATACGACTTTTGTGCTTAGCACGGCAGCATAGACAATGTTGCAACATTTTTCATGTGGCGACAGTTTCCTCCTTAGTACAGTGTTTTAGATAACCTCTAATTTTCACAAAGAATAAAAGTCTTGAATTAAATTGCTACTAATTACTAAAAAAATTAAATTAAAAGTACTCCTAAATTGAAGTACAGACTCCCTTCCCCCTTTTCTGAATTTTTATGTCCAATTAACATAATTAACAATGTGTTAATGTAATGTTATTGACAATAATATGAAAATTGGTTCTAAGAAATTTGATAAAATACTGAAATTATTTTGTGAAAATTGGGAAAATGGAAAAAAAATCTTCTCTTGGAAATAAATTACTTACTATTTCTAAACTCGGAATTGTATAAGAGAGAAAAAACAGTGATGGCAAAATTGGCAGTATTAAAAACAATCATCCTTATCGTTAATCGGCTGAGCCGATTAATCAGCCGATTATCAACAACCGATTAATCGATAATCGGCCAATTTGCTTATCGGTGCATCCCTATTAAATACATTCAAATTAATTTTTAAAGCCTCTATTTTATTGTACAGGAGTAGCGCTACATATGAAATGAAACACTAGCATACTGTGATTTCTTTCTAAATTATGTATTTTTATCAAAGAGACAGAACTTTAAAAGATAGAATTAAATATTTATGTGTGTACTCAAGTTTAAACTTTTAATTATTCTTAGTTTAAATTTTAAAGCTTTTCTGTTTCAATATCATTTCAATAAGTTTCTACGTAAATGATACAGTTATTAAATATTTCACCAATATTATATACCGATAATTAATTTACAAAGAAAGAAAAAAAACTAAGCTCAGATAAACGTTTTTTTTTCTTGAATTAATACATATTTTATTAGAATTTTATGAATTTAAACTTCATTACAAAGTGACACATTCTCTTATTTCTAATTTTGCAATAATATAAAGCAAAATTTTGCTTTAAAATTCTTTTTTTTAAAGAATAATACGTATGTAATTTTTCTAACATACAAGTTAAAGAAGAAAATATTAAAACAGGACTAGTGTGTTAAATAATAATAACAATAATAAACTTACTCAAATAATCAATTAAAAATTTATAAAACTCCAAAAAACAAAGGTACATATTTTCTGAAGATTCAAATCAGCAGCTTAAATATATTTTTAAGAGTTACGCTGAAGTTGTTCACTTTTTAAAAAACAAATGAGTGAACTTATACTTAAATAATCAACTTGAAATTTTACTTTAGTTCCAAAAAATTAAGATATACACATTCTTAAAAGTAGCAAATTATCATTTTCAATACATTAAGAGTCATGCTAAACATATTCACTTTTTTAAAAACAAATTAATAAACTAATTCTTAAACAATCACCTCGAAATTCAATTTAATTTTGAAAAAATAAAGATATTCTTGGATGCAAATGTTATATTTATGGGTTATTCCAGCCAAAATGGTACAAATCATGTCTGAAATTGTCGAGTTAAGTTTATCAAATAAAGTAATTTTCGCCAACTAATCGTTGTTTTAAAAATTATTCTCTGTTTATTTGTGCATAATAAAGTGTAAATGGCTTGTATATGAGTCATTTATTAAGGGTTTTGAATAGTTTGACCACTTTGTGTAATAGAGGAGACAAATGAGGTTTGAAAAATATACTTCTAATCGCAAAGAAAAGTTAATTACAGAACAAGTATAAAATGGACTAAATATCCTAAAACTAATTCTGTCTGCAATTTCAAGAAAAAATATTTTTTGCACCATTAATGTGACTGTAACAGAGTGGACATCCCACAGTGCAAATTAACTATCATCAGCAAAGAATTTTAGGCTTATCTTAGTTGTGACTATATAATTCAACTAGCAAAAATACCCGGCGTTGCCTGGGCCAGTAAAAATATTGAGAAACAATTTATAATCGCCTTTTTATTCCTAAACTATTCAAAACGTATTTTATTCAAAGCGTACCGCTTTGACGATTTAAAATGTCGCTAAATTTGCGGTAATTGTTTTGGGATACCTAGGATAATTTTGCTCCTCTCCCTACTTTTTGAAAATATGCTTAAGTATTATTAAGTCAGTAATTTTTGTCAAAGAAAAATTGTCATTTAATGCTGAGAAAATATTGCTGACCATGAAATGACGCTAAAAGTTTTTGTCCTAAGTGATTTCGAAATTAGTAGGGAGCATTTGACAATTATTTGTGCGAAAATCACAAATTAATGGTAATTTTAGTTTTGGGGTTTGATTAATTTCGTATGCGGATTACTTTACGCTTTGACGTAAGTTTTAAAAGTTTTTTAATGACAACGTACGGAATCGGCCAAAAAAAAAAAAAAAAAAAAACCTGAACTTTTCTTCAACTGTGGGAGTATTATCTCGATGATAAGGATTTTGGCGCAGTCTACAAATATCAGACAACAATCGTTTTATTTTAGTTATATCGTGTAAGAAGTAAAGTATTATTACATAGTCTTTGGCGCCAAAACTGGCGTTAGTTGAAAAAATTACCCATATATAGTTATTATAATATTCTTGCAACAAATTCGGCAAGATACCTGTTCGATTGGATTCTAAGTGACCAATTGTAAGTACCCGCCCAGTCAGCGCAAACAAATTTTTAAAAATACCGTAAAGTTGTATTTAAAGTTCCATTAAATTGGAAAATAATGAACCCAATCCATTTATTAGTTGCCAATCTCTTCAAGCGATTACATTACCGATACTCTAAAACACATACTGTCGGCCCCGCTCAAACGAATACTGTCGGTTCCAAGAAATATTATTTGATTAAGCGGAGAATTCGATAAAGCGGAATCTTTAGTATTGCGACTATGGCATGGGAAATATCCAGTTCCAGGATATTTTATTCGTTTATCCGTTACCCGATTAAGCAGGACCGACAAATTTACGAAACTTGTGAAAATAATTGATACAGTGAACAATTTACTAATAAAGGAATACAATTTATTCTAAAGAAATAATATTTTCACTCAGCAATGCACATTAAGAAACACATTGCTTAAGGATAAATATTCTACTTACACAACTAAGACTACAAAACGTTTTAAATACAAATCATGGTAAAAGCCTGGATATTCCCCATGAAGCTGGAAAAAAAACCTTCATGATTTGACTTGAGAAAAGCCTTGAACATTAAATACGGAAAGAAGAAATGATGCCCGCAATTTTAGCTTTCGACAGGGAGTTGAGATGATACATTAAATACTGAATTAGTTTGGTCAATGCCTTTTGATTTATGAGAAATATGTACCTTAAATTGGAATGAAAAAGGCGCTACCGATCGAACGTTTTTGAATATCGTTATAAATTATAGCCTATGTGTTATTCTGATGTATAAGCTACATTATGGTAAAAGTTTCATCAAAATCCATTCAGTAGTTTTTGCGTGAAAGAGGAACAAACATCCATACATCCATACATCCATCCATACAAACTTTCGCATATATAATAGTAGTAAGATAATTCAATGTATCAAAGTAATCACAGCAGATACATTACTTGTACTGCTTTAGAAAAATATCACATTGAATGCAATTGCTTCTTTTATTTCTGAAGGGCTTGTAACAGAAGAGACAGTTTGAAACATAAAAAATCAGCATAAAAGATGTCAGAAGAATTTTTTGTGCTGTGCATTGCAAATGATTTTGTTGTTGCATTTCAGCTTAATCTGAAATTGCATTTTAAGTCCTAGCAATTTAAAGCTGGGGCAGATCATTTTTTCTTTCTTTTGCCATTTTTTTTTTTTTTTTTTTTTTTTTTTTTTTGAGTCCTTTATAAATGGCTTATGCCTAAATAAGTATTACTTGGTTACACACAATTAGATGGAGACCAAATTAAAAAATACAATTAATTGGTGGTAAATATTAAAATTAATTACAAATATTCTGAAGAATCAGGACTGATTTGTAACATTTTCGCTGAAATGACCGGCCAGTGTTAGATATGTTATTTATTAAGAAAATAAATACCTTTGTGCGAAAGCTGTAGAGTTAAATCCAACGTTAAAAATGCACAAATATACAGGTATACTGCAGACACGTGTTTCAGGGCTACAAGGAGCCCCTTTTTCAATACAAGAAGTGTGAGCTTTAAGATGAAGAATCATCCGATAAAAGCCGATTTTATCGGATGATTCTTCATCCTAAAGCTCACACTTCTTGTATTGAAAAAGGGGCTCCTTGTAGCCCCGAAATACGTATCTGCAGTATACCTGTATATTTGTGCATTTTTAACGTTGGATTTAACTCTACAGGTTATTTATTGCATGTTATTTTCAATTATAATGAAACAATAATAGTGGCAAAGTAAAAAATATTTAATTACAACATTATTGGGTGTTAATAATTTTTGGTAGAAGTACAAAAACTAAAAATAAAAGAATTCAATAAATAAAATACTCTGAGAATTTATATTAAAAGCTACTGCGATTAATTTTTATGAACTAACGATATGATCGTAAGTTTTTTTCAACCTTTTGTCGCACATTAATCCTTGAAGGTTTGTAGCTTTTTCTTTCTAAATATTTGAACTAAAATATTTTTGAAAAGCTGAAGACAATCATACTTTATCTGGAAATTGAAAAATCAAATATGCAGAATGCTTCCATGTCCAGTAAAAAGTCGAAGAAATAACATAATTTTTGATTTAGAAGCAAAAATTGGTAAAAAGGAAAGATGAAATGTAATTACATCATCTAAAAGGTTTTTCAAACAATGAATTTTTTAACTAGGATTTTTGTAAAAAAGAAAATATTCAATTTGGTCCTCACACCGGATAACCCTCACATCAATCCCGGATATCTCCCATATCAATACCGGATACTTTGCCGGATATCCTGCAAAAATCTTCCGGATATCCGTATCCGGGGCAGTCAGCCGGATCGGATATCCGGAAGTACCGGATACTTAAAATATCAGCCGGATAGGCCGGATACCGGATAGTTACCGGATATCCGGTCCATCCCTACTTAAAATCGAGTTTTTCAAAGGAAAATTTTTAACTTTTTCTGAATTCCTAATAACACACACACACACAAAAGCCAACTAAGCCAATTGACTGTTTTGTTTGAATATTGTGCACTTTTCTTTCATTTTGTGCACAAAAGCTAAAAAATGTAAAATGAAGCGTGCTACAAATAAGATAAGTTATTGGCAAAACGCAATGTGCTACATTACCGACTATGAACCTTCATTTGCTGAAGAAAATAACTTCGCTTTTAAAAAGAGTTTCCGTCCAAATTGAGGAAATAAGCAAATAAATCAAAACGTGCAGCTTGGGAGCGAATTCGATCTCACTTCCGGAGCACGTTCGGAACACTTTCGTTCCCTTTTGTACGAGCATAGAATGAATAGAAATGAGAGGATAGAATGCCCATTTTTATTTCCAAGCAGTGGCAACACTTCTATTGCTCGCATCAGACTCTAGGAAATGAGAAACGTTTGCTTAATAGCTTTCTTTTTTCGTTTTGAGCTGCTAGAAGCAACTATGGGATTCTAAACGAATAAATACAGTGCCTCTCCACCAATCGATGCACATCAGAGAAGCGGTTGCCAAAGAATTTCACTAAATACGGAATAGTTCTGCATGTGATTTCTTCACATTCTTGGAAAGGATTTATCTTTCGTAGAATAATTAACTCTGACAGACTAAAGCACGCATAACGAAAAGGTTAAATGTTGAGTGTAGGATGAAGAAAAGGATTAGCGCTGACAAAAATAGTAACACGAATTGTCAAAAAGTTGCATTTGCGTCACATGGTTTCTCGACTTTTTTTTTTGGTCTATGGACCGGTAAAATTTGCGAACAAATTTTGTGATCTGGTG